>CAJFDF010000150.1:63342-87016 GCA_904067115.1 Aegilops sharonensis
TCTTTCATCAGTTTGTTCCCCGTTTCTTCTCTAGCCTGAGCCTGACACACTATTCTAGCTAGACATGGGTGTGGCTTGTAACACCTGATGACCAAACGGATCTACGGCACCATCGAATCTCAAACTTTAACTGCCAATAATATTGTTTGTCATCCTGTAGTGCCTTTTAGAATTACTAAACGTCCTTTTTTGGGCTGAGATTTCCAGGAACGCTTTCGTGCGGTTTGTGTGCAAGTATTTCAAATCATACGGACCTAAAAATTAGACGTCATTCCATCTTTATTCCCCTAGAGCCTTCCAGCTGTTCCTAAACCGCTCCAGTCGAAGCACGTTATCATTCTTGTTAGTTCTGAGTGAATTCACTCGGTATGATAATTCTTTGATCAGTTTGTTCCCCGTTTCTTCTGTAGCCTGAGCCTGAAACACTATTCTAGCTAGACATGGGTGTGGCTCGTAACACCTGATGACAAACGGATCTACGGCACCATCAAATCTCAAACTTTAACTGCCAATACTATTGTTTTTCATCCTGTAGTGCCTTTTAGAATTACTAAACGTCCTTTTTTGGGCCGAGATTTCCAGGAACGCTTTCGTGCGGTTTGTGTGCAAGTATTTCAAATCATACGGACCTAAAAATCAGAAGTCATTCCATCTTTATTCCCCTAGAGCCTTCCGGCAGGTCCTAATCCGCTCAAGTCGGAGCATGTTATCATTCTTGTTAGTTCTCAGTGAATTCCCACGGTATGATAATTCTTTCATCAGTTTGTTCCCCGTTTCTTCTCTAGCCTGAGCCTGACACACTATTCTAGCTAGACATGGGTGTGGCTCGTAACACCTGATGACCAAACGGATCTACGGCACCATCTAATCTCAAACTTTAACTGCCAAACCTACTGTTTTTCATCCTGTAGTCCCATTTAGAATTACTAAACGTCCTTTTTTGGGCCGAGATTTCCAGGAACGCTTTCGTGCGGTTTGTGTGCAAGTATTTCAAACCATACGGACCTAAAAATTAGAAGTCATTCCATCTTTATTCCCCTAGAGCCTTCCAGAAGTTCCTAAACCACTCCAGTCGGAGCACGTTATCATTCATGTTAGTTCTGAGTGAATTCCCTTGGTATGATAATTCTTTCATCAGTTTGTTCCTCGTTTCTTCTCTAGCCTGAGCCTGACACACTATTCAAGCTAGACATGGGTGTGGCTCATAACACCTGATGACCAAACGGATCTACGGCACCATCGAATCTCAAACTTTAACTGCCAAAACTATAGTTTTTCATCCAGTAGTCCATTTTAGAATTACTAAACGTCCTATTTTGGGCCGAGATTTCCAGGAACGCTTTCTCTGGGTTTGTGTGCAAGTATTTCAAATCATACGGACCTAAAAATCAGAAGTCATTCCATATTTATTCCCCTAGAGCCTTCCAGCAGGTCCTAAACCGCTCAGTCGGAGCACGTTATCATTCTTGTTAGTTCTCAGTGAATTCCCTCGGTATGATAATTCTTTCATCAGTTTGTTCCCTGTTTCTTCTCTAGCCTGAGCCTGACACACTATTATAGTTAGACATGGGTGTGGCTCGTAACACCTGATGACCAAACGGATCTACGACACCATCGAATCTCAAACTTTAACTGCCAATACTATTGTTTTTCATCCTGTAGTGCCTTTTAGAATTACTAAACGTCCTTTTTCGGGCCGAGATTTCTAGGAACGCTTTCATGCGGTTTGTGTGCAAGTATTTCAAATCATACGGACCTAAAAATCAGAAGTCATTCAATCTTTATTCCCCTAGAGCCTTCCAGCAGGTCCTAAACCGCTCAAGTCGGAGCACGTTATCATTCTTCTTAGTTCTCAGTGAATTCCCTCGGTATGATAATTCTTTCATCAGTTTGTTCCCCGTTTCTTCTCTAGCCTGAGCCTGACACACTATTCTAGCTAGACATGGGTGTGGCTCGTAACACCTGATGACCAAACGGATCTACGACACCATTGAATCTCAAACTTTAACTGCCAAACCTACTGTTTTTCATCTTGTAGTCCCATTTAGAATTACTAAATGTCCTTTTTTGGGCCGAGATTTCCAGGAACGCTTTTGTGCGGTTTGTGTGCAAGTATTTCAAACCATACGGACCTAAAAATTAGAAGTCATTCCATCTTTATTCCCCTAGAGCCTTCCAGCAGTTCCTAAACCGCTCCAGTCGGAGCACATTATCATTCATGTTAGTTCTGAGTGAATTCCCTTGGTATGATAATTCTTTCATCAGTTTGTTCCCCGTTTCTTCTCTAGCCTGAGCCTGACACACTATTCAAGCTAGACATGGGTGTGGCTCGTAACACCTGATGACCAAACGGATCTACGGCACCATCGAATCTCAAACTTTAGCTGCCAAAACTATTGTTTTTCATCCAGTAGTCCATTTTAGAATTACTAAACGTCCTTTTTTGGGCCGAGATTTCCAGGAACGCTTTCTCTGGGATTGTGTGCAAGTATTTCAAATCATACGGACCTAAAAATCAGAAGTCATTCCATATTTACTCCCCTAGAGCCTTCCAGCAGGTCCTAAACCGCTCAGTCGGCGCGCGTTATCATTCTTGTTAGTTCTCAGTGAATTCCCTCGGTATGATAATTCTTTCATCAGTTTGTTCCCCGTTTCTTCTCTAGCCTAAGCCTGACACACTATTCTAGTTAGACATGGGTGTGGCTCGTAACACCTGATGACCAAACGGATCTGCGGCACCATCGAATCTCAAACTTTAACTGCCAATACTATTGTTTTTCATCCTGTAGTGCCTTTTATAATTACTAAACGTCCTTTTTTGGGCCGAGATTTCCAGGAACGCTTTCCTGTGGTTTGTGTGCAAGTATTTCAAATCATACAGACCTAAAAATCAGAAGTCATTCAATCTTTATTCCCCTAGAGCCTTCCACCAGGTCCTAAACCGCTCCAGTCGGAGCACGTTATCATTCTTCTTAGTTCTCAGTGAATTCCCTCGGTATGATAATTCTTTCATCAATTTGTTCCCCGTTTCTTCTCTAGCCTGAGCCTGACACACTATTCTAGCTAGACATGGGTGTGGCTCGTAACACCTGATGACCAAACGGATCTACAGCGTCGTCGAATCTCAAACTTTAACTATCAAACCTACTGTTTTTCATCTTGTAGTCCCATTTAGAATTACTAAGCGTCCTTTTTTGGGCCGATATTTCCAGGAACGCTTTCGAGCAGTTTGTGTGCAAGTATTTCAAACCATACGGACCTAAAAATTAGAATTCATTCCATCTTTATTCCCCTAGAGCCTTCCAGCAGTTCCTAAACCGCTCCAGTCGGAGCACGTTATCATTCATGTTAGTTCTGAGTGAATTCCCTTGGTATGATAATTCTTTCATCAGTTTGTTCCCCGTTTCTTCTCTAGCCTGAGCCTGACACACTATTCAAGCTAGACATGGGTGTGGCTCGTAACACCTGATGACCAAACGGATCTACGGCACCATCGAATCTCAAACTTTAACTGCCAATACTATTGTTTTTCATCCTGTAGTGCCTTTTAGAATTACTAAACGTCCTTTTTTGGGCCGAGATTTCCAGGAACGCTTTCCTGTGGTTTGTGTGCAAGTATTTCAAATCATACGGACCTAAAAATCAGAAGTCATTCAATCTTTATTCCCCTAGAGCCTTCCAGCAGGTCCTAAACCGCTCCAGTCGGAGCACGTTATCATTCTTCTTAGTTCTCAGTGAATTCCCTCGGTATGATAATTCTTTCATCAGTTTGTTCCCCGTTTCTTCTCTAGCCTGAGCCTGACACACTATTCTAGCTAGACATGGGTGTGGCTTGTAACACCTGATGACCAAACGGATCTACGGCACCGTCGAATCTCAAACTTTAACTATCAAACCTACTGTTTTTCATCTTGTAGTCCCATTTAGAATTACTAAACGTCCTTTTTTGGGCCGAGAGTTCCAGGAATGCTTTCTCGGGATTTGTGTGCAAGTATGTCAAATCATACGAACCTAAAAATTAGAAGTCATTCCATCTTTATTCCGCTAGAGCCTTCCAGCAGTTCCTAAACCGCTCCAGTCGGAGCATGTTATCATTCTTGATAGTTCTGAGTGAATTCCCTCGGTATGATAATTCTTTCATCAGTTTGTTCCTCGTTTCTTCTCTTGCCTGGGCCGGATACACTATTCTAGCGAGTCATTAGTGTGTCTCGTAACACCTGATGACCAAACGGATCTACGGCACCGTCGAATCTCAAACTTTAACTATCAAACCTACTGTTTTTCATCTTGTAGTCCCATTTAGAATTACTAAACGTCCTTTTTTGGGCCGAGAGTTCCAGGAATGCTTTCTCGGGATTTGTGTGCAAGTATGTCAAATCATACGAACCTAAAAATTAGAAGTCATTCCATCTTTATTCCGCTAGAGCCTTCCAGCAGTTCCTAAACCGCTCCAGTCGGAGCATGTTATCATTCTTGATAGTTCTGAGTGAATTCCCTCGGTATGATAATTCTTTCATCAGTTTGTTCCTCGTTTCTTCTCTTGCCTGGGCCGGATACACTATTCTAGCGAGTCATTAGTGTGTCTCGTAACACCTGATGACCAAACGGATCTACGGCACCGTCGAATCTCAAACTTTAACTATCAAACCTACTGTTTTTCATCTTGTAGTCCCATTTAGAATTACTAAACGTCCTTTTTTGGGCCGAGAGTTCCAGGAATGCTTTCTCGGGATTTGTGTGCAAGTATGTCAAATCATACGAACCTAAAAATTAGAAGTCATTCCATCTTTATTCCGCTAGAGCCTTCCAGCAGTTCCTAAACCGCTCCAGTCGGAGCATGTTATCATTCTTGATAGTTCTGAGTGAATTCCCTCGGTATGATAATTCTTTCATCAGTTTGTTCCTCGTTTCTTCTCTTGCCTGGGCCGGATACACTATTCTAGCGAGTCATTAGTGTGTCTCGTAACACCTGATGACCAAACGGATCTACGGCACCGTCGAATCTCAAACTTTAACTATCAAACCTACTGTTTTTCATCTTGTAGTCCCATTTAGAATTACTAAACGTCCTTTTTTGGGCCGAGAGTTCCAGGAATGCTTTCTCGGGATTTGTGTGCAAGTATGTCAAATCATACGAACCTAAAAATTAGAAGTCATTCCATCTTTATTCCGCTAGAGCCTTCCAGCAGTTCCTAAACCGCTCCAGTCGGAGCACGTTATCATTCATGTTAGTTCTGAGTGAATTCCCTTGGTATGATAATTCTTTCATCAGTTTGTTCCCCGTTTCTTCTCTAGCCTGAGCCTGACACACTATTCAAGCTAGACATGGGTGTGTCTCGTAACACCTGATGACCAAACGGATCTACGGCACCATCGAATCTCAAACTTTAACTGCTAAAACTATTGTTTTTCATCCAGTAGTCCATTTTAGAGTTACTAAACGTCCTTTTTTGGGCCGAGATTTCCAGGAACGCTTTCGTGCGGTTTGTGTGCAAGTATTTCAAATCATACGGACCTAAAAATTAGAAGTCATTCCATCTTTATTCCCCTAGAGCCTTCCAGCTGTTCCTAAACCGCTCCAGTCGAAGCACGTTATCATTCTTGTTAGTTCTGAGTGAATTCACTCGGTATGATAATTCTTTCATCAGTTTGTTCCCCGTTTCTTCTCTAGCCTGAGCCTGAAACACTATTCTAGCTAGACATGGGTGTGGCTCGTAACACCTGATGACCAAACGGATCTACGGCACCATCGAATCTCAAACTTTAACTGCAAATACTATTGTTTTTCATCCTGTAGTGCCTTTTAGAATTACTAAACGTCCTTTTTTGGGCCGAGATTTCCAGGAATGCTTTCTCGGGATTTGTGTGCAAGTATGTCAAATCATACGAACCTAAAAATTAGAAGTCATTCCATCTTTATTCCCCTAGAGCCTTCGAGCAGTTCCTAAACCGCTCCAGTCGGAGCATGTTATCATTCTTGATAGTTCTGAGTGAATTCCCTCGGTATGATAATTCTGTCATCAGTTTGTTCCCTGTTTCTTTTCTAGCCAGAGCCTGACACAATATTCAAGCTAGACATGGGTGTGGCTCGTAACACCTGATGACCAAACGGATCTACGGCACCATCGAATCACAAACTTTAACTGCCAAAACTATTGTTTTTCATCCTGTAGTCCCTTTTAGAATTACAAAACGTCCTTTTTTGGGCCGAGATTTCCAGGAACTCTTTCTCGGGGTTTGTGTGCAAGTATTTCAAATCATACGGACCTAAAAATTAGAAGTCATTCCATCTTTATTCCCCTAGAGCCTTCCAGCAGTTCCTAAACCGCTCCAGTCGGAGCACGTTATCCATGTTGTTAGTTCTGAGTGAATTCCCTCGGTATGATAATTATTTCATCAGTTTGTTCCCCGTTTCTTCTGTAGCCTGAGCCTGACACACTATTCTAGCTAGACATGGGTGTGGCTTGTAACACCTGATGACCAAACGGATCTACGGCACCATCGAATCTCAAACTTTAACTGCCAATACTATTGTTTTTCATCCTGTAGTGCCTTTTAGAATTACTAAACGTCCTTTTTTGGGCCGAGATTTCCAGGAACGCTTTCTCTGGGTTTGTGTGCAAGTATTTCAAATCATATGGACCTAGAAATCAGAAGTCATTCCATCTTTATTCCCCTAGAGCCTTCCAGCAGGTCCTAAACCGCTCTAGTCGGAGCACGTTATCATTCTTGTTAGTTCTCAGTGAACTCCCTCGGTATGATAATTCTTTCATCAGTTTGTTCCCCGTTTCTTCTCTAGCCTGAGCCTGACACACTATTCTAGCTAGACATGCGTGTGGCTTGTAACACCTGATGACCAAACGGATCTACGGCACCGTCGAATCTCAAACTTTAACTATCAAACCTACTGTTTTTCATCTTGTAGTCCTATTTAGAATTACTAAACGTCCTTTTTTGGGCCGATATTTCTAGGAACGCTTTCGTGCGGTTTGTGTGCAAGTATTTCAAATCATACGGACCTAAAAATTAGAAGTCATTCCATCTTTATTCCCCTAGAGCCTTCCAGCTGTTCCTAAACCGCTCCAGTCGGAGCACGTTATCATTCTTGTTAGTTCTGAGTGAATTCCCTCGGTATGATCATTCTTTCATCAGTTTGAACCCCGTTTCTTCTCTATCCTGAGCCTGACACACTATTCTAGCTAGACATGGGTGTGGCTCGTAACACCTGATGACCAAACGGATCTACGACACCATCGAATCTCAAACTTTAACTGCCAAAACTATTGTTTTTCATCCTGTAGTCCCTTTTAGAATTACTAAACGTCCTTTTTTGGGCCGAGATTTCCAGGAACGCTTTCGTGCGGTTTGTGTGCAAGTATTTCAAATCATACAGACCTAAAAATTAGATGTCATTCCATCTTTATTCCCCTAGAGCCTTCCGGCAGGTCCTAATCCGCTCCAGTCGGAGCACGTTATCATTCTTGTTAGTTCTGAGTGAATTCCCTCGGTATGATCATTCTTTCATCAGTTTGAACCCCATTTCTTCTCTATCCTGAGCCTGACACACCATTCTAGCTAGACATGGGTGTTGNGTATTTCAAATCATACAGACCTAAAAATTAGATGTCATTCCATCTTTATTCCCCTAGAGCCTTCCGGCAGGTCCTAATCCGCTCCAGTCGGAGCACGTTATCATTCTTGTTAGTTCTGAGTGAATTCCCTCGGTATGATCATTCTTTCATCAGTTTGAACCCCATTTCTTCTCTATCCTGAGCCTGACACACCATTCTAGCTAGACATGGGTGTTGCTCATAACACCTGATGACCAAACGGATCTACGACACCATCGAATCTCAAACTTTAACTGCCAAAACTATTGTTTTTCATCCTGTAGTCCCTTTTAGAATTACTAAACGTCCTTTTTTGGGCCGAGATTTCCAGGAACGCTTTCTCGAGGTTTGTGTGCAAGTATTTCAGATCATACGGACCTAAAAATTAGAAGTCATTCCATCTTTATTCCCCTTGAGCCTTCCAGCAGTTCCTAAACCGCTCTAGTCGGAGCACGTTATAATTCTTGTTAGTTCTGAGTGAATTCACTCGGTATGATAATTATTTCATCAGTTTGTTCCCCGTTTCTTCTCTANGGTTTGTGTGCAAGTATTTCAGATCATACGGACCTAAAAATTAGAAGTCATTCCATCTTTATTCCCCTTGAGCCTTCCAGCAGTTCCTAAACCGCTCTAGTCGGAGCACGTTATAATTCTTGTTAGTTCTGAGTGAATTCACTCGGTATGATAATTATTTCATCAGTTTGTTCCCCGTTTCTTCTCTAGGCTGAGCCTGACACACTATTCTAGCTAGACATGGGTGTGGCTTGTAACACCTGATGACCAAACGGATCTACGGCACCATCGAATCTCAAACTTTAACTGCCAATACTATTGTTTTTCATCCTGTAGTGCCTTTTAGAATTACTAAACGTCCTTTTTTGGGCCGAGATTTCCAGGAACGCTTTCTCTGGGTTTGTGTGCAAGTATTTCAAATCATACGTACCTAAAAATCACAAGTCATTCCATCTTTATTCCTTTAGAGCCTTCCAGCAGGTCCGAAACCGCTCTAGTCGGAGCACGTTATCATTCTTGTTAGTTCTCAGTGAATTCCCTCGGTATGATAATTCTTTCATCAGTTTATTCCCCGTTTCTTCTCTAGCCTGAGCCTGACACTCTATTCTAGCTAGACATGGGTGTGGCTCATAACACCAGATGACAAAACGGATCTACAGCACCAACGAATCTCAAACTTTAACTGCCATAACTATTGTTTTCATCCTGTAGTCCCATTTAGAATTACTAAACGTNTTGTTAGTTCTCAGTGAATTCCCTCGGTATGATAATTCTTTCATCAGTTTATTCCCCGTTTCTTCTCTAGCCTGAGCCTGACACTCTATTCTAGCTAGACATGGGTGTGGCTCATAACACCAGATGACAAAACGGATCTACAGCACCAACGAATCTCAAACTTTAACTGCCATAACTATTGTTTTCATCCTGTAGTCCCATTTAGAATTACTAAACGTCCTTTTTTGGGCCGAGAATTCTAGGAACGCTTTCGTGCGGTTTGTGTGCAAGTATGTCAAACCATACGGACCTAAAAATTAGAAGTCATTCCATCTTTATTCCCCTAGAGCTTTCCAGCAGTTCCTAAACCGCTCCAGCCGGAGCACGTTATCATTCTTGTTAGTTCTGAGTGAATTCCCTCGATATGATCATTCTTTCATCAGCTTGAACCCCGTTTCTTCTCTAGCCTGAGCCTGACACACTATTCTAGCTAGACATGGGTGCGGCTCGTAACACCTGATGACCAAACGGATCTACGGCACCATCGAATCTCAAACTTTAACTGCCAAAACTATTGTTTTTCATCCTGTAGTCCCATTTAGATTTACTAAACGTCCTTTTTTGGGCCGAGATTTCCAGGAACGCTTTCGTGCGGTTTGTGTGCAAGTATTTCCAACCATACAGACCTGAAAATTAGAAGTAATTCCATCTTTATTCCCCGAGAGCCTTCTAGTAGTTCCTAAACCGCTCCAGTCGGAGCATGTTATCATTCTTGTTAGTTCCGATTGAATTCCCTCGGTATGATAATTCTTTCATCAGCTTGTTCCCCGTTTGTTCTCTAGCCTGAGCCTGACACACTATTCTAGCTAGACATGGGTGTGGCTCGTAACACCTGATGACCAAACGGATGTACAGCACCATCGAATCTAAAACTTTAACTGCCAAAACTATTGTTTTTCATCCTGTAGTCCCTTTTAGAATTACTAAACGTCCTTTTTTGGGCCGAGATTTCCAGGAACGCTTTCTCGGGGTTTGTGTGCAAGTATTTCAAATCATACGGACCTAAAAATAAGAAGTCATTCCATCTTTATTCCCCTAGAGCCTTCCAGCAGTTCCTAAACCGCTCCAGTCGGAGCACGTTATCATTCTTGTTAGTTCTGAGTGAATTCCCTAGGTATGATAATTCTTTCATCAGCTTGTTCCCCGTTTCTTCTCTAGCCTGAGCCTGACACACTATTCTAGCTAGACATGGGTGTGGCTCGTAACACCTGATGACCAAACGGATCTACAGCACCATCGAATCTCAAACTTTAACTTCCAAAACTATTGTTTTTCATCCTGTAGTCCCTTTTAGAATTACTAAAGGTCCTTTTTTGGGCCGAGATTTCCAGGAACGCTTTCGTGCGGTTTGTGTGCAAGTATTTCCAACCATACAGACCTGAAAATTAGAAGTAATTCCATCTTTATTCCCGTAGAGCCTTCCAGCAGTTCCTAAACCGCTCCAGTCGGAGCACGTTATCATCCTTGTTAGTTCTGAGTGAATTCCCTCGGTATGATAATTCTTTCATCAGCTTGTTCCCCGTTTCTTCTCTAGCCGGAGCCTGACACACTATTCTAGCTAGCCATGGGTGTGGCTCGTAACACCTGATGACCAAACGGATCTACGGCACCATCGAATCTCAAACTTTAACTGCTAAAACTATTGTTTTTCATCCTGTAGTCCCTTTTAGAATTACTAAAGGTCCTTTTTTGGGCCGAGATTTCCAGGAACGCTTTCGTGCGGTTTGTGTGCAAGTATTTCCAACCATACAGACCTGAAAATTAGAAGTAATTCCATCTTTATTCCCGTAGAGCCTTCCAGCAGTTCCTAAACCGCTCCAGTCGGAGCACGTTATCATCCTTGTTAGTTCTGAGTGAATTCCCTCGGTATGATAATTCTTTCATCAGCTTGTTCCCCGTTTCTTCTCTAGCCGGAGCCTGACACACTATTCTAGCTAGCCATGGGTGTGGCTCGTAACACCTGATGACCAAACGGATCTACGGCACCATCGAATCTCAAACTTTAACTGCTAAAACTATTGTTTTTCATCCTGTAGTCCCTTTTAGAATTACTAAAGGTCCTTTTTTGGGCCGAGATTTCCAGGAACGCTTTCGTGCGGTTTGTGTGCAAGTATTTCAAATCATACGGACCTAAAAATAAGAAGTCATTCCATCTTTATTCCCCTAGAGCCTTCCAGCAGTTCCTAAACCGCTCCAGTCGGAGCACGTTATCATTCTTGTTAGTTCTGAGTGAATTCCCTAGGTATGATAATTCTTTCATCAGCTTGTTCCCCGTTTCTTCTCTAGCCTGAGCCTGACACACTATTCTAGCTAGACATGGGTGTGGCTCGTAACACCTGATGACCAAACGGATCTACAGCACCATCGAATCTCAAACTTTAACTTCCAAAACTATTGTTTTTCATCCTGTAGTCCCTTTTAGAATTACTAAACGTCCTTTTTTGGGCCGAGATTTCCAGGAACGCTTTCTCGGGGTTTGGGTGCAAGTATTTCAAATCATACGGACCTAAAAATTAGAAGTCATTCCATCTTTATTCCCCTTGAGCCTTCCAGCAGTTCCTAAACCGCTCTAGTCGGAGCACGTTATAATTCTTGTTAGTTCTGAGTGAATTCACTCGGTATGGTAATTCTTTCATCAGTTTGTTCCCCGTTTCTTCTCTAGCCTGAGCCTGACACACTATTCTAGCTAGACATGGGTGTGGCTTGTAACACCTGATGACCAAACGGATCTACGGCACCATCGAATATCAAACTTTAACTGCCAATACTATTGTTTTTCATCCTGTAGTGCCTTTTAGAATTACTAAACGTCCTTTTTTTGGGCCGAGTGTCGGTGTAATAGAGTAGGGGTACCCTAGTATCCCAAACTCATGCACGGGCAGTTGCAGCACCCCGCGGCAAGGCTTGCCTAGTGATCGCCAAGATCCTCCGCGGTTCCTTCGGAGCCATTCAAGACCCCGGCAAGAGGAGCTTGCCGGGAAGGCCACTCAAGGCACGAAGAAGACAAGACCCCGGCAAGAGGAGCTTGCCGGGAAGGCTCAGTGAGCGACAAGCTTCCGAGTGCGACAAGGGTTCAGCCGCGGCAAGGCGCTTGCCGCGGCAGGCAACCTCTCTTCATCTCCGCTCCAGCTCACCCGCCAACGTGTCGCCATGGGGCTATTCCAGGCACGCGTGTCAAGGGGCTGCGCAGCCAGCGGAAAGCAGCGATAAGAAGCGCTGACAGAAGGCCATCATGGCGAACGGTGGCGCTCCTGACGGTCCCTGTTGCACTGTTTAGGCGACATGGACGGGCATTTATTACTCTTGTCCCTTGCCGTCAGAGTTAGGTAGGGTACACTGTACAAAGTAGCTGTACCAAACACAAATCTTTTTCTCTTTTTGCCCTCATCTACGTAGCACATGTTGGTGACCCCTTGAGCATATAAAAGGAGGCCCTGGTGCAACGTAGAAAGGGTTTGGCTCAGTTCGTTTCTACTCACCCGAAACCAGATACACTCAAGCTAGGTCTTGTAGCTCTCACTGCTCCCTAGCAAGAACACAACATAATCAAGCAAGCAGCAGCAGGAGTATTATCTCTCCGGAGAGCTCCGAAGCTGGGTAAACTGCTCGTGTGGATCGTCTCGATCTGCTCTTCGTGCAATCTCCGCCCCCCATCGAACCAAAAGGGACTCGGTCCTCCGGTCCCATAGGTGTTCGTGGGTACGATCAGCCTCCCCGACATCTTTGGCGCGCCAGGTAGGGGGTGCGTCGAGGCTGTGTGAACCTGATCAGGCGTTCACACGAGCAACTTCTTCAACATCTTCATCAACATGCCACCGAAGAAGAAGGCTTCGGCGGCAGCAGAGCCGTCCGCGTCAAACCCACCACCACCGGAGCTGACGAGTGGTGGAGAAGACGCTGGCGGAGGAATGGGCGTCGTCGAGGGAGCCCACGACGCTGCCAAGTCCAAGGACAAGGCGGCGCAGACCTCGGCGTTCGGATATGTACCGCGTCCATCCCAGGAGGCGCGGGACCGTCAACGTCATGGTGCTCGCAGCGCCATACGTTCGTTGGGTCATGATCAAGCTGGTGGATCCAGGGACGCTCAAGAGCGACTCGCGCGCCAACAGGCTGGTGCGAGCGGGACACGGTCGCCTGGACGGGATACTGCTCCTTCTAATGCATATGGAAGTCCGAGCATATCTCACTCCTCGCACCGTTCACCTTTGCCGCCCGCCACTCAAGAAGAAGCTTTGGCGCGGGTTCAACTGCTCCTGGACTACCCTCCAACGGCGGACAAGGCCGACGAATGGAGGGCCGCCATCCAGAGTCTCATCGGCTTTGCCAACGGCGACACTCCGCGGCAACCAAGCGCCTCGCAGCCGCGGCAAGGCGACAAGGCACGAGCCGGTGGCGACGAGACCTGCGGGGGTGCAACCACCATGCACTCCCCTTCTCGAAGGCCAAGATCGCTGACTCGTCGGATCCACCTCGACAGCGACTCCACCGCGTCGTCGGATCCGCGAGCTCGTCGTGACCAGCGCCAAGTTCTTCAAGAACGGCAACAAGAAGACGCTCGAACTCGCATCGAGCGCTGAAGAGAAGCGCGGCGTCAATTTGACCAGCGCGCTGGGCCCGCTGTCGACATGCAAGCGCCAGGGGAACCAGGTGACTTGCCGTACGCAGTAGGTTGCCCTGCTTTCACCCGTGAGCTGCGGCAAGTCCTGTGGCCCGACAAGAAAAACTTCAAACCAGATGTGCCAGAGAAGTATGTTGGCAGGACGCACCCGTCAGAGTTCCTCAGCATCTACACCATTGCGGTGCAGGCTGCCGGAGGGCAAGACGACAAGATCCTCGCCAACTACTTCCCGCTGGTGCTCAAGCCCAACGTCAGATCTTGGCTCATGCACTTGCCGGATAGCTCCATATCCTCGTGGGCAGATCTATGCCATCAGTTTGTCGGCGCCTTCACAGGCGGCCACAAGCCTGATGGCCAGGAAAGCAACCTCCATCTGCTCGCCCAGAAGGAAGGAGAGTCCCTGCGCAAGTTCATTCAGAGATTTAGCCGTGTCCACTACAACATCCCAGATGTCCACCCTGCCGCGGTGATCAGCGCATTCCATCAAAACGTGCGGAACCGCAGGATGAGGGAAGAGATGGCGATGTGTAAAGTCAAGGATGTCAGTGAGCTATATGCCCTGGCCGACAAGAGTGCACGCACTGAGGAAGGGAGGAGACTCCCAGGAGAGAATGCGGAAGCAGGATCTGACAGTGAGGAGACCACCCTGGCAAAGAAGAGCCGGCGGCGGAACAACCGAAGGAAGAAGAGCAAAGAGGTACTAGTTGTCGAGCAGTCCGGCAAGGATGGTGCCGCCAAGAAAACCAAGGTTGGTGGCTCCGGCAAGGAGGTTGCCGCTGGCACCGACTGCAAGCCTGTGGCGGCCGCCGACAAGCAGGACGGCTCCAACAAACAGTACTGCAAGATCCACCGCACCAAGGGCCATGACCTCCAGAGCTGCAAGAAGGTCGAGCAGCTTGTTGAACAGCAGAAGGCTGAGTACGAGCGGCGCGACAAGGAGAAAGTCCAGGAAGGTGCTGGAGGAGTTAGCAAGAAGCGACCCGGCCGGGGAGGACGCCGCGGCAAGGCCAAGCTGCGGCAAGGAGACAGACCTCCCCGCGGCCGCGACAAGGATGAAGATGAAGACGACGAAGACGAAGACATGGATGATGATGAAGCTGATGAGCAAGAGTTTCAGAAAGCCACAGAGGTTCTCTGTGTTGATGGCGGTGCTTATCTGCATACCTCACACCGCCAGCTCAAGCAATGGATGCGGGAGGTTAATTCAGCAGAACCATCTGTAGAGTCACGTAAGCCTCTGAAGTGGTCCAGTACGCCCATCATCTTTGATATTGAGGACCACCCTGATCGCATAACTGCGGTCGGGTGCTTGCCGATGTTGGTATCACCAACTATCCGCAACCTCAAAGTCACTAAGATGTTAGTTGACGGTGGGGCCGGCTTGAACCTGATCTCCTCTACAGTACTCCAGAAGCTTCAGATCCCCGACAGCGAGCTCGAGGAGACTGGCACTTTCCAAGGAATTAACCCAGGACGGAGCAAGCCGAAGGGGAAGATCACGTTGCCGGTAACATTTGGCAGCGAGCTAAACTTCAGGACTGAGAGGGTCACGTTCGACGTTGCTGATTTCCCATTGCCTTATAATGGGATACTTGGCCGTCCAGCACTCGCCAAGTTCATGGCAGCATCTCACTATGCATACAACCTACTCAAGATGCCAGGCCCGATAAGCGTCATCTCTGTCCCTGGCGACAAGAAGGATGCTCTTATTTGCGCCGACAAGATCTACCAGGAAGCAGCAGCTGCAACAGAAAGCAAATCACTTGCCGCTGAAGCTCCCGGGGGGAAGAAGAAGGCCAAGCCCGGCAAGAGCTCTGATGCCCACTCCGGCAAGCGCACCTCTTCGGAGTGCTGCGCTACCGTCGAGGATGCACCATCGAGCTCCACCGGCAAGTGTAAGAAGGCGATGGCGACTCCAGAGACCAAGAAGGTGTCCGCCAAGGAGGACGGCACTGGTGGTACTTTCACCATCAGTGCCACGCTTGACCCTAAATAGGAAAGCGCGCTCGTTGCTTTCCTGCGGGAGAACGTCAACGTATTTGCATGGCAACCGTCTGACATCCCCGGTGTTCCCAGGAAAGTAATTGAGCACCATCTCGCTGTCTGTCCTCATGCGCGACCCGTCAAGCAAAAAGTCAGGAAGCAGGCAGTGGAGCGCCAAGAATTCATAGCAGAAGAAATCAAGAAGTTGGAAGCAGCAGGCCTTGTCAGAGGAGTGCTCCATCCCACGTGGTTGGCCAATCCGGTAGTTGTACGAAAGGCAAATGGGAAATGGAGACTTTGTATCGACTTCACTGATGTTAATAAAGCTTGTCCCAAAGACCCATTTCCCTTGCCACGTATCGACCAGATTGTTGACTCCACGGCTGGATGTGATTTGCTTTCATTTCTTGATGCATACTCAGGATATCATCAGATCTTCATGGCAGAAGAGGATGAGGAGAAAACCGCATTCATCACCCCATGTGGCACATACTGCTTTGTACGGATGCCCTTTGGGTTAAAGAATGCAGGTTCAACATTTGCAAGAGTAGTCCACCACGCTTTTGAGCCACAAATACACAGAAATGTGGAAGCCTACATGGATGACATAGTGGTCAAGAGCAAGGACAGGGCAACTCTGATTCAAGATTTGGATGAAACCTTTGCAAATCTGCGCAAGATCAACCTCAAGCTCAATCCCGAGAAGTGCGTGTTTGGAGTTCCCTCCGGCAAGCTTCTCGGGTTCTTCGTATCTCAGAGGGGAATAGAAGCCAATCCCGACAAGATCAAGGCCCTTGAGCAGATTGAAGCATCAAAACGCGTCAAGGATGTACGAAGGCTTGCCGGTTGCGTGGCTGCTCTCAGCAGGTTTATCTCTAGGTCTGCTGAGCGCGCCCTGCCATTTTTCAAGATTTTGAAAAAGGCAGGTCCAACGAAATGGACTCCCGAAGCGGAGGCTGCGCTGCAGGACTTGAAGAGGTACCTGTCCTCCACTCCAGTACTTGTCGCACCTAAACCACAAGAGAAGTTGCTGCTATATTTAGCGGCAACCAATCAAGTGGTTAGTGCTGCGTTAGTAGCGGAGAGGGAGGCGGATGAAGAGCCGGCAACGGAGACAGATGCATCCAGCGACAAGCAGGGGGCTTCTCCGACAAGCTCTGGTCCCGAAAAGGACGGATCCGCGCAGGATTGCGAGAAGATGTAGAAAAGGATGGTGCAGCGCCCAGTTTACTTTGTCAGTTCCCTTCTGCAGGGGGCTAGGTCAAGGTACTCTGGAGTGCAGAAATTGCTTTTCGGCCTCCTCATGGCCTCGAGAAAGCTGCGCCATTGCTTCCAAGCACATGAGATCACAGTTGTCACTCGCTTTCCGCTGAAGAGGACACTGCAAAATCCAGAAGCAAGAGGAGAATTGTCGAGTGGGCACTGGAACTGTCAAACTTTGGCCTCAAGTTTGAAAGCACTTCAACTATCCAAAGCAGAGCACTGGCAGAGTTCATAGCAGAATGGACGCCAACACAAGATGAAGAAATTCCAGAGACGAGCATCCCCGTCAAGGAAGCAAGCAAAGAGTGGCTGATGTACTTTGATGGTGCCTTCTCGCTGCAAGGCGCCGGTGCCGGCGTGCTGCTTGTCGCACCCACCGGAGAGCACCTCAAGTACGTGGTCCAGATGCACTTTCCCAAGGAGCAAGCAACGAACAATACTACAGAGTATGAAGGTTTGCTTGCCGGCCTCAGAATCGCGGTAGAACTTGGGATCAAGAAGCTCATTGTGAGGGGTGACTCGCAGCTTGTCGTCCGCCAAGTAAACAAAGATTATCAGAGTCCGTTGATGGAAGCATACATGGACGAAGTGAGAAAGCTAGAAGAGCACTTTGATGGCCTACAAATGGAACATGTTCCAAGAGCTTAGAATGAAATTGCTGATGGCCTGTCGAAGTGCGCCGCACTTAAGTTACCTGTGGAACCAGGGATCTTTGTGCTCAAGCTGACTCAACCGACTGTAATGCCATCAACTGGACAGAGCAAGAAGAGGAAGTTGGTTTCTGGTGACTACTTTCCGGCAGAGCTCCCTGAAGCCGCCACCAAGAAGGTCCCCAAAATCAACGCAGATATCGCTGAGGAGCAGTCTGCTCCGACAAGCCTAAAGGTTTGTTTCATTGAAGCAGACGCTCCCGACAAGTTTTGCTCAGGCAAGCTTGCCGGGGATCATCAAGCTCCGGCTGAGCCGCCGGTTCTTGCCGTAGAAGCTGATGTTCCCGCAGCGGCAGATGTGCCTTTAGTCCTTGTTGTCGAGCCGCAAGCTCCAACATGGGCACAGCAGATCGTCCATTTCCTTCAGACAGGAGAACTTCTCGAAGAGCAAGAAGAAGAGGAAAGAGTAGCCCGGAAGTCAAGTATGTACCAGTTTGTCGACAACATCCTGTACAGAAGAAGACTCAACGGTGTGAAATTGAAGTGCATTCATCGGGAAGATGGACAGAAGCTGTTGGCAGAGATACACGGAGGCATATGTGGTCACCACATTGGCGCAAGAGCACTTGCCGGCAAAGCTTTCCGGCAAGGTTTCTTCTGGCCGACAGCCCTCCAGGATGCAACTGCACAAGTAACCAAGTGTGAAGCGTGCCAGTTTCATTCCAAGTAGGTACACCAGCCAGCTCAAGCTCTCCAGACGATCCCTTTATCCTGGCCATTTTCGGTCTGGGGGCTCGACATCCTCGGCCCCTTCCCCCGAGCTGTCGGGGGCTTTGAGTACTTGTACGTCACAATCGACAAGTTTACAAAGTGGCCGGAAGTGGAAGCAGTGAGGAAGGTGACAGCACAGTCAGCAGTCAAGTTCTCCAGGTCAATTGTTTGTCGTTTTGGGATTCCTAACAGGATCATCACAGACAACAGCACACAATTTACGAGCCGCACCTTCATGCAGTACGTCCAAGATCTTGGCGCCAAGGTCTGCTTTGCTTCTGTTGCTCATCCGAGGAGCAACGGTCAAGCAGAGAGGGCAAATGCTGAAGTGCTGCGAGGGCTCAAGACCAGAACTTTCGACAGGCTGCACAGGTGCAGAAGAAACTGGATTGAGGAGCTGCCGGTGGTTCTTTGGTCAATCAGAACGACACCAAATCGAGCCACTGGCCAGACACCTTTCACTCTAGTCTATCGAGCAGAGGCAGTTCTCCCCACGGAACTCGTATACGGGTCACCTCGAGTGCTCGCTTATGATGAGCTCGAGCAAGAGCAGCTGCGACAAGATGACGCGCTGCTCCTTGAGCAGGACCGTCTTCAGGCCGTTGTACGAGCTGCTCGTTACCAGCAAGCTTTGCGTCGCTACCACAACCGCAAAGTTAGTGCCAGAAGTGTCGAGGAAGGCGACCTTGTTCTTCGGCGCGTTCAGTCCGCCAAGAATTCCAACAAGTTGACACCGAAGTGGGTAGGCCCTTATCGGGTGAGATGAGTCACTAGGCCTGGCGCTGTCCGCCTCGAGACCAAAGATGGCATTCCGGTGAGCAACTCCTGGAATATTGAGCATCTTCGTAAGTTTTACCCATAAGGCGCGGTTGCCGGAACCTGTTCCGGCAACCACCTTTTGTACAAGTCTTGCCTATGTTGCATGTAATCCTTTGTACAAAGCCGGGCGCAGACCCCGTGCATCAGTAAAGCTCATGTGTTGCACGCAAATTGTCAACTTCATGCTTTTATCATCATTTTTCATGTTTTATCTGACATTTTGTGCAGCATCCACACCCGGTAAGCAATAACAAGCCACAAGGCTCCATAACTTTATTTTCTCTTCTTTCTTCTCAAAAGAAAGGAAGGTTCCTTCGCCCACAAGTTTGCCGGGGGGGAAGGAGAAGATAATGGTGTGGGCCGCCAAGCGTCGCTCGAGACAGTTTCGCCTTACCGGGAAGCAAACGACAGAAAAGCTAAGTTGCCAAAGCTTGAGCAATCAGTTTTTAAATTTTTAAGTTATCTTCCTCGAACGATAGTACTCTGTATGGAAAACCTGTGCGCGAAGGAACCAACTCGTGGCTAGCTTGCACCCTTACTTTGTTGTGAGTCCGCTCAACAACTTAAGTGAGCTGCAACTAGTTGCGACAAGGTTGCTTGTCGGAGGCGGCACCGCCAGCAGGCTGCTGATGTTCCGCACTCAGCGCTCGCGGCAAAGGTGCCCGTGCCGACAAGTTCCCTAAAAGCGTAGGGCACAAACATACAAAGGAAGGAATCAAGTAAAGGAAATAGCATTGCAATCGGTGCCTAAGATAGAGTATATTACAAAAATAACTTGTCGCAGATCTAATAGATTGTTCTCCTAAACATGATCTGCAGCGACAAGGGAAAGATAAACTTGGCGGCCTAGTCTACACGGTCGCAATCGAGCCTCTTGACCCCGCTCACCCTGTCCAAAATGGGTGCGACAAGGGCCTTGAGTGCTTCAACATCGGCAGTCGGCGGCAGGGACTTCAGGACGTTGGCGAAGCTGACGTCTGGATTGCGGAAGGCCACCTTCATCAGCACCTTCTGGAGAGCCCCGGCGCAGATTTGGCGCGACTCGTCGGCCAGCTGCTTTGGGATCTCCTCCCAGAGCCGCTGGAGACCCGTCAACACGCCTTTGAAGAACAGGCTGAGCTTGGCGCTGGGTTGAAGACGCTCGTCGGTGGAGTACCCGAGGTCCACCATCCCCAGCTCCATCAGCTCATTGTTGATGGCGGCGGCAGTATCCACAAGACCCTCCGTCCAGTGCATCACGTTCTCCCTGAAGGTATCCTGGGCAGTCGCGGCATTCGCCAACAGCTCCTCGTTGGACTTGATCTTCTCCAACAAAACCGCTTCCCGCTCCTTGGCGCCGTCCAGCGTCTCCGTCAAGGTGGTCATCTTCAGCTCCAGATCGGCCTTGGAGTCCTTGGCGGCATCGAGCTCTTTGATCCTCTCAGCGAGGCGGCCATGCAACTCGCCAAGAGTGTAGGCGTCCTTCTCGCGCTCGCGCTTTAGCCCGGTGACCTCCTCGCCGCTCTTCTGGAGGGTGGCCTCCAGCTGCGCCACCCTCGTCTCCAACTCCTTCTTGGCGGCCTCGGCAGCTGCGGCAGCGTCCTTTGCTTCCTTGAGAGCTCCGCCAATTGATTGCTCGCGCGCGGCAAGATCTTCCTCATAGCTGTCGAGGTTGATCTTCCGCTGCGCCAGCTCGCCTTCTTGCGCAGATAGCTTCTCGCCGGCAAGCCTTTGCTGCTCCTCGACCTCGGCCTTCTCGAGGATGAAGGCCGTGCGCTCTTCGGAGAGTTGCTCCCGCGCTTCCGCTACAACCCGGAGAGCTTCCTGGTTGGCACGCCGGAGCTCTTCTGCGCGCTTCTCCATGTCTGCTCCCGCCCTCGCGACAAGTGCTTCCCGGGACTCCAGCTTGGCTTGTCGGGCGCGGTAGGGCAGCAACAGCTTCTTCAGCAGCTGCTCCTCCTCAGACTCGCCGCTGCTGCTGCTTGGCGTGTCAACCAGCGGCAGCCCAGCGGAGGCGAGCAGCTCTGCGTCAAAGGTCTCTCCCTCGACCGGCGCCCTGGAGCTCGACGCCCATGGAAGCTTGATGAAGACGCCGTCGCCGGCCTTCAGATAGGCGCCGGGCTGGGGCTCTTCGGAGCCTGGCGCGGCATCGGTGGCGGGGGGATCGGCGGTCGGTGCAACGCCTGGCGCTCCTGCGGCCTCAGGGTCGTCAGTACGATCAGCAGACCCCTCGCCGGCCTTTGCGCCAGCAGCCTTGGCGGCCTCCTCGCCGGCGGATCCATCGGCGCCAGCCTCTTCCTCCATGTTGGCAGCGTCGCCATTGTTGCCGCGCGCGTCCTCCTCGCCGGCAACCTCAGTCTCCATCGGCTCTCCGGCAGATGGATCTGACGATCAGAAAAAGAAAGAACAGTCAAGCAAATGTTCGAAAAGAAGAACAGAAGAAAAGGAACCCAAGGGAAATTTTCAAGAAAGGAGATTACCTGCGATGGGATCAGTGGCCGCGGTCTCTACCACCGGAGGATCGCCGGCGCTGCCCCTTGTCGGAGGAACTTCCCTTATCGGAGAAGCCTCCCTTGCCGGAGAGCGCTCCCTTGCCGGAGAATTCTCCCTTGGCGGCGTAGTTGAAGCAGACGGAATTTCAGGAGCGACTTCCAGGCCCTCCTGATGAGGCTGCTCTGCTCCTACACAAATCAACAAGTCAGATATCAGTAAAGAAGGAGCACCCATGCACACCGAACCGTAAGAAATAAACCAAATACTTACGCTGGGGGCAGTGCTGGGGGCTGCTCTGAGGAAGGGTTGCCGGGTCCGGCAACGGGGTCTTAGACGCGCCTCCTGTCGCCACGGGGGATACGTCTTCGATGACAACCACCGGAGTCTTGGCTCTCTTTGACGCCCTCTGAGCCAGCGTCCTAAAAAAGGAAAGAGCACAGAATGAAGCAAGTCAGATACAAAATAAAGCAGTAAATTGAAGAATTACAAGTAGCAGCGACAAGAGGGCTATGTTTGGGTGGATCCCGACAAAGTTCTCGCAAAGGTGTGCGAAAACCGCCATGGTCAGGACAGTGTTGGGGGTAAAATCAAGGAGGCGAAGGCCGTAGGTGTTCATGATGTCGCAAAAGAACTCGGAAAAGGGCGGGCAGAGCCCGCAGTAGAAGAAAAGCGCGAAGAAGGGATACCCGACAGAGACCTTCTCGGATGCGGCGGCGGAGATCACCCTCGTGCGCGGGTGCGCCCGCGTCTCCGTCGACCAAAAGATGTAGTAGCCCTCCCTCAGCTCCTTCGCGTCGAGCTGGGGGTCGAAGGTGGCCCGCTCCTTCCGCAGCGCCGCAAGCCGCTGCGCCTCGGCCGACGGCGTTGGTGGCGCTGGTGGCGGTGGGGGGCGGAGCGTCGCTCTTTGGACTTGAGAAGAAGGGGGGAGCGGCGGAGGTTTTCTTGATGTGACAGCAATGGCAAGGTCGGCGTCCTGCCCCTGTTTCCCCTGCTTATAAGGGGGGAGAGGGGGCGGACGTTCCGCTTTTCCAATTAAAGAAAGCCCCCACGATCTCCCCCACGACGCCACGTTCAGCGCGTGCTGTTCGTGGGGGACGTGGTGAGTCCGGGGCGAGTAACGGCGTGATCTACGCCGCGCGTGCCCGTGCACTGTTTTGGGCCTGGCCCAACAGGGCTCGGCGCCGTGTGTGGCCCAGTCCCGGGGGCTCCTGTCGGTGTACTAGAGTAGGGGTACCCTAGTATCTCGAACTCATGCACGGGCAGTTGCAGCACCCCGCGGCAAGGCTTGCCTAGTGATCGCCAAGATCCTCCGCGGTTCCTTCGGAGCCATTCAAGACCCCGGCAAGAGGAGCTTGCCGGGAAGGCCACTCAAGGCACGAAGAAGACAAGACCCCGGCAAGAGGAGCTTGCCGGGAAGGCTCGGTGAGCGACAAGCTTCCGAGTGCGACAAGGGTTCAGCCGCGGCAAGGCGCTTGCCGCGGCAGGTAACCTCTCTTCATCTCCGCTCCAGCTCATCCGCCAACGTGTCGCCATGGGGCTATTCCAGGCACGCGTGTCAAGGGGCTGCGCAGCCAACGGAGAGCAGCGATAAGCGGCGCTGACAGAAGGCCATCGTGGCGAACGGTGGCGCTCCTGACGGTCCCTGTTGCACTGTTTAGGCGACATGGACGGGCATTTATTACTCTTGTCCCTTGCCGTCTGAGTTAGGTAGGGTACACTGTACAAAGTAGTTGTACCAAACACAAATCTTTTTCCCTTTTTGCACTCGTCTACGTAGCACATGTTGGTGACCCCTTGAGCATATAAAAGGAGGCCCTAGTGGAACGTAGAAAGGGTTCGGCTCAGTTCGTTTCTACTCACCCGAAACCAGATACACTCAAGCTAGGTCTTGTAGCTCTCATTGCTCCCTAGCAAGAACACAACATAATCAAGCAAGCAGCAGTAGGAGTATTATCTCTCCGGAGAGCTCCGAAGCTGGGTAAACTGCTCGTGTGCATTGCCTCGATCTGCTCTTCATGCAATCTCCGCCCCCACCGAACCAAAAGGGACTCGGTCCTCCGGTCCCATAGGTGTTCGTGGGTACGATCAGCCTCCCCGACACCGAGATTTCCAGGAACGTTTTCTCTGGGTTTGTGTGCAAGTATTTCAAATCATACGTACCTAAAAATCAGAAGTCATTCCATCTTTATTCCTTTAGAGCC
>CAJFDF010000150.1:113963-135494 GCA_904067115.1 Aegilops sharonensis
TTTTAGAATTACTAAACGTCCTTTTTTGGGCCGAGATTTCCAGGAACGCTTTCTCGGGGTTTGTGTGCAAGTATTTCAAATCATACGGACCTAAAAATTATAAGTCATTCCATCTTTATTCCCCTTGAGCCTTCCAGCAGTTCCTAAACCGCTCTAGTCGGAGCACGTTATAATTCTTGTTAGTTCTGAGTGAATTCACTCGGTATGATAATTCTTTCATCAGTTTGTTCCCCGTTTCTTCTCTAGCCTGAGCCTGACACACTATTCTAGCTAGAAATGGGTGTGGCTTGTAACACCTGATGACCAAACGGATCTATGGCACCATCGAATCTCAAACTTTAACTGCCAATACTATTGTTTTTCATCCTGTAGTCCCATTTAGAATTACTAAACGTCCTTTTTTGGGCCGAGATTTCCAGGAACGCTTTCTCTGGGTTTGTGTGAAAGTAATTCAAATCATACGTACCTAAAAATCAGAAGTCATCCCATCTTTATTCCTTTAGAGCCTTCCAGCAGGTCCTAAACCGCTCTAGTCGGAGCACGTTATCATTGTTGTTAGTTCTCAGTGAATTCCCTCGGTATGATAATTCTTCATCAGTTTGTTCCCCGTTTCTTCTCTAGACTGAGCCTGACACACTATTCTAGCTAGACATGGGTGTGGCTCGTGACACCTGATGACCAAACGGATCTACGGCACAATCGAATCTCAAACTTTAACTGCCAAAACTATTGTTTTTCATCCTGTAGTCCCATTTAGAATTACTAAACGTCCTTTTTTGGGCCGAGAATTCTAGGAACGCTTTCGTGCGGTTTGTGTGCAAGTATGTCAAACCATACGTACCTAAAAAATTAGAAGTCATTCCATCTTTATTCCCCTAGAGCCTTCCAGCAGTTCCTAAACCGCTCCAGCCGGAGCACGTTATCATTCTTGTTAGTTCTTAGTGAATTCCCTCGGTATGATCATTCTTTCATCAGTTTGAACCCCGTTTCTTCTCCAGCCTGAGCCTGACACACTATTCTAGCTAGACATGGGTGCGGTTCGTAACACCTGATGACCAAACGGATCTACGGCACCACCGAATCTCAAACTTTAACTTCCAAAACTATTGTTTTTCATCCTGTAGTCCCTTTTAGAATTACTAAACGTCCTTTTTTGGGCCGAGATTTCCAGGAACGCTTTCTCAGGGTTTGTGTGCAACTATTTCAAATCATACGGACCTAAAAATTAGAAGTAATTCCATCTTTATTCCCCGAGAGCCTTCCAGTAGTTCCTAAACCGCTCCAGTCGGAGCATGTTACCATTCTTGTTAGTTCTGATTGAATTCCCTCGGTATGATAATTCTTTCAACAGTTTATTCCCCGTTTCTTCTCTAGCCTGAGCCTGACACACTATTCTAGCTAGACATGGGTTGACTTGCAACACATGATGACCAAACGGATCTACGGCACCATCGAATCTCAAACTTTAACTGCCAATACTATTGTTTTTCATCCCGTAGTGCCTTTTAGAATTACTAAACGTCCTTTTTTGGGCCGAGATTTCCAGGAACGCTTTCTCTGGGTTTGTGTGCAAGTATTTCAAATCATACGTACCTAAAAATCAGAAGTCATCCCATCTTTATTCCTTTAGAGCCTTCCAGCAGGTCCTAAACCGCTCTAGTCGGAGCACGTTATCATTCTTGTTAGTTCTCAGTGAATTCCCTCGGTATGATAATTCTTTCAGCAGTTTGTTCCCCGTTTCTTCTCTAGCCTGAGCCTGACACACTATTCTAGCTAGACATGGGTGTGGCTCATAACACCTGATGACCAAACGGATCTACGGCACCATCGAATCTCAAACTTTAACTGCCAAAACTATTGTTTTTCATCCTGTAGTCCCATTTAGAATTACTAAATGTCCTTTTTTGGGCCGAGAATTCTAGGAGCGCTTTCGTGCGGTTTGTGTGCAAGTATGTCAAACCATACGAACCTAAAATTAGAAGTCATTCCATCTTTATTCCCCTAGAGCCTTCCAGCAGTTCCTAAACCGCTCCAGTCGGAGCACGTTATCATTATTGTTAGTTCTGAGTGAATTCCCTCGGTATGATCATTCTTTCATCAGTTTGAACCCCGTTTCTTCTCCAGCCTGAGCCTGACACACTATTCTAGCTAGACATGGGTGTGGCTCGTAACACCTGATGACCAAACGGATCTACGGCACCATCGAATCTCAAACTTTAACTGCCAAAACTATTGTTTTTCATCCTGTAGTCCCATTTAGAATTACTAAACGGCCTTTTTTGGGCCGAGATTTCCAGGAACGCTTTCTCTGGGTTTGTGTGCAAGTATTTCAAATCATACGTACCTAAAAATCAGAAGTCATCCCATCTTTATTCCTTTAGAGCCTTCCAGCAGGTCCTAAACCGCTCTAGTCGGAGCACGTTATCATTCTTGTTAGTTCTCAGTGAATTCCCTCGGTATGATAATTCTTTCAGCAGTTTGTTCCCCGTTTCTTCTCTAGCCTGAGCCTGACACACTATTCTAGCTAGACATGGGTGTGGCTCATAACACCTGATGACCAAACGGATCTACGGCACCATCGAATCTCAAACTTTAACTGCCAAAACTATTGTTTTTCATCCTGTAGTCCCATTTAGAATTACTAAATGTCCTTTTTTGGGCCGAGAATTCTAGGAGCGCTTTCGTGCGGTTTGTGTGCAAGTATGTCAAACCATACGAACCTAAAATTAGAAGTCATTCCATCTTTATTCCCCTAGAGCCTTCCAGCAGTTCCTAAACCGCTCCAGCCGGAGCACGTTATCATTCTTGTTAGTTCTGAGTGAATTCCCTCGGTATGATCATTCTTTCATCAGTTTGAACCCCGTTTCTTCTCCAGCCTGAGCCTGACACACTATTCTAGCTAGACATGGGTGCGGCTCGTAACACCTGATGACCAAACGGATCTACGGCACCACCGAATCTCAAACTTTAACTGCCAAAACTATTGTTTTTCATCCTGTAGTCCCATTTAGATTTACTAAACGTCCTTTTTTGGGACGAGATTTCCAGGAACGCTTTCGTGCAGTTTGTGTGCAAGAATTTCCAACCATACGGAATTAAAAATTAGAAGTAATTCCATCTTTATTTCCCGAGAGCCTTCCAGTAGTTCCTAAACCGCTCCAGTCGGAGCATGTTATCATTCTTGTTAGTTCTGATTGAATTCCCTCGGTATGATAATTCTTTCATCAGTTTATTTCCCGTTTCTTCTCTAGCCTGAGCCTGAAACACTATTCTAGCTAGACATGGGTGTGGCTTGTAACACCTGATGACCAAACGGATCTACGGCACTATCGAATCTCAAACTTTGACTGCCAAAACTATAGTTTTTCATCCTGTAGTCCCATTTAGAATTACTAAACGTCCTTTTTCCGGCCGAGATTTCCATGAACGCTTTCGTGCGGTTTGTGTGCAAGTATTTGAAATCATACGGACCTAAAAATTAGAAGTCATTCCATCTTTATTCCCCTAGAGCCTTCCAGTAGTTCCTAAACCGCTCCAATCGGAGCACATTATCATTCTTGTTAGTTCTGAGTGAATTCCCTCGGTATGATAATTCTTTCATCAGTTTGTTGCCCTTTTCTTCTCTAGCCTGAGCCTGACACACTATTCTAGCTAGACATGGGTGTGGCTCGTAACACCTGATGACCAAACGGATCTACGGCACCATCGAATCTAAAACTTTAACTGCCAAAACTATTGTTTTTCATCCTGTAGTCCCTTTTAGAATTACAAAACATCCTTTTTTGGGCCGAGATTTCCAGGAACGCTTTCTCGGGGTTTGTGTGCAAGTATTTCAAATCATACGGACCTAAAAATTAGAAGTCATTCCATCTTTATTCCCCTTGAGCCTTCCAGCAGTTCCTAAACCGCTCCAATCGGAGCACATTATCATTCTTGTTAGTTCTGATTGAATTCCCTCGGTATGATAATTCTTTCATCAGTTTATTCCCCGTTTCTTCTCTAGCCTGAGCCTGACACACTATTCTAGCTAGACATGGGTGTGGCTTGCAACACCTGATGACCAAACGGATCTATGGCACCATCGAATCTCAAACTTTGACTGCCAAAACTATTGTTTTTCATCCTGTAGTCCTTTTTAGAATTACTAAACGTCCTTTTTTGGGCTGAGATTTCCAGGAACGCTTTCTCGGGGTTTGTGTGCAAGTATTTCAAATCATACAGACCTAAAAATTATAAGTCATTCCATCTTTATTCCCCTTGAGCCTTCCAGCAGTTCCTAAACCGCTCTAGTCGGAGCACGTTATAATTCTTGTTAGTTCTGAGTGAATTCACTCGGTATGATAATTCTTTCATCAGTTTGTTCCCGTTTCTTCTCTAGCCTAAGCCTGACACACTATTCTAGCTAGACATGGGTGTGGCTTGTAACACCTGATGACCAAACGGATCTACGGCACCATCGAATCTCAAACTTTAACTGCCAATACTATTGTTTTTCATCCTGTAGTGCCTTTTAGAATTTTTAAACGTCCTTTTTTGGGCCGGGATTTCCAGGAACGCTTTCTCTGGGTTTGTGTGCAAGTAATTCAAATCATACGTACCTAAAAATCAGAAGTCATCCCATCTTTATTCCTTTAGAGCCTTCCAGCAGGTCCTAAACCGCTCTAGTCGGAGCACGTTATCATTCTTGTTAGTTCTCAGTGAATTCCCTCGGTATGATAATTATTTCATCAGTTTGTTCCCCGTTTCTTCTCTAGCCTGAGCCTGACACACTATTCTAGCTAGACATGGGTGTGGCTCGTAACACCTGATGACCAAACGGATCTACGATACCATCGAATCTCAAACTTTAACTGCCAAAACTATTGTTTTTCATCCTGTAGTCCCATTTAGAATTACTAAGCGTCCTTTTTTTGGCCGACAATTCTAGGAACGCTTTCGTGCGGTTTGTGTGCAAGT
Organism: Aegilops sharonensis; assembly: GCA_904067115.1. Classification (NCBI taxonomy): domain Eukaryota; kingdom Viridiplantae; phylum Streptophyta; class Magnoliopsida; order Poales; family Poaceae; genus Aegilops; species Aegilops sharonensis. Next base: position 118,920 of record CAJFDF010000150.1, read on the forward strand.
ATTTCAAATCATACGTACCTAAAAATCAGAAGTCATCCCATCTTTATTCCTTTAGAGCCTTCCAGCAGGTCCTAAACCGCTCTAGTCGGAGCATGTTATCATTCTTGTTAGTTCTCAGTGAATTCCCTCGGTATGATAATTCTTTCATCAGTTTGTTCCCCGTTTCTTCTCTAGCCTGAGCCTGACACACTATTCTAGCTAGACATGGGTGTGGCTCATAACACCTGATGACCAAACGGATCTACGGCACCATCGAATCTCAAACTTTAACTGCCAAAACTATTGTTTTTCATCCTGTAGTCCCATTTAGAATTACTAAATGTCCTTTTTTGGGCCGAGAATTCTAGGAGCGCTTTCGTGCGGTTTGTGGCAAGTATGTCAAACCATACGGACCTAAAATTAGAAGTCATTCCATCTTTATTCCCCTAGAGCCTTCCAGCAGTTCCTAAACCGCTCCAGCCGGAGCACGTTATCATTCTTGTTAGTTCTGAGTGAATTCCCTCGGTATGATCATTCTTTCATCAGTTTGAACCCCGTTTCTTCTCCAGCCCGAGCCTGACACACTATTCTAGCTAGACATGGGTGCGGCTCGGAACACCTGATGACCAAACGGATCTACGGCACCATCGAATCTCAAACTTTAACTGCCAAAACTATTGTTTGTCATCCTGTAGTCCCATTTAGATTTACTAAACGTCCTTTTTTGGGACGAGATTTCCAGGAACGCTTTCGTGCGGTTTGTGTGCAAGAATTTCCAACCATACGGAATTAAAAATTAGAAGTAATTCCATCCTTATTCCCCGAGAGGCTTCCAGTAGTTCCTAAACCGCTCCAGTCGGAGCATGTTATCATTCTTGTTAGTTCTGATTGAATTCCCTCGGTATGATAATTCTTTCATCAGTTTATTCCCCGTTTCGTCTCTAGCCTGAGCCTGACACACTATTCTAGCTAGACATGGGTGTGGCTTGTAACACCTGATGACCAAACGGATCTACGGCACTATCGAATCTCAAACTTTGACTGCCAAAACTATAGTTTTTCATCCTGTAGTCCCATTTAGAATTACCAAACGTCCTTTTTCGGGCCGAGATTTCCATGAACGCTTTCGTGCGGTTTGTGTGCAAGTATTTCAAACCATACGGACCTAAAAATTAGAAGTCATTCCATCTTTATTCCCCTAGAGCCTTCCGGCAGTTCCTAAACTGCTCCAATCGGAGCACATTATCATTCTTGTTAGTTCTTAGTGAATTCCCTCGGTATGATAATTCTTTCATCAGTTTGTTGCCCATTTCTTCTCTAGCCTGAGACTGACACACTATTCTAGCTAGACATGGGTGTGGCTCGTAACACCCGATGACCAAACGGATCTACGGCACCATCGAATCTAAAACTTTAACTGCCAAAACTATTGTTTTTCATCCTGTAGTCCCTTTTAGAATAAAACAACATCCCTTTTTGGGCCGAGATTTCAAGGAACGCTTTCTCGGGGTTTGTGTGCAAGTATTTCATATCATACGGGCCTAAAAATAAGAAGTCATTCCATCTTTATTGCCCTAGAGCCTTCCAGCAGTTCCTAAACCGCTCCAGTCGGAGGACGTTATCATTCTTGTTAGTTCTGAGTGAATTCCCTCGGTATAATAATTCTTTCATCAGTTTGTTCCCCGTTTCGTCTCTAGCCTGAGCCTGACACACTATTCTAGCTAGACATGGGTGTGGCTCGTAACACCTGATGACCAAACGGATCTACGGCACTATCGAATCTCAAACTTTAACTGCCAAAACTATAGTTTTTCATCCTGTAGTCCCATTTAGAATTACTAAACGTCCTTTTTTGGGCTGAGATTTCCAGGAACGCTTTCTCGGGGTTTGTGTGCAAGTATTTCAAATCATACGGACCTAAAAATTAGAAGTCATTCCATCTTTATTCCCCTAGAGCCTTCCAGCAGTTCCTAAACCGCTCCAGTCTGAGCATGTTATCATTCTTGTTAGTTCTCAGTGAATTCCCTCGGTATGATAATTCTTTCATCAGTTTGTTGCCCATTTCTTCTCTAGCCTGAGACTGACACACTATTCTAGCTAGACATGGGTGTGGCTCGTAACACCCGATGACCAAACGGATCTACGGCACCATCGAATCTAAAACTTTAACTGCCAAAACTATTGTTTTTCATCCTGTAGTCCCTTTTAGAATAAAACAACATCCCTTTTTGGGCCGAGATTTCAAGGAACGCTTTCTCGGGGTTTGTGTGCAAGTATTTCATATCATACGGGCCTAAAAATAAGAAGTCATTCCATCTTTATTGCCCTAGAGCCTTCCAGCAGTTCCTAAACCGCTCCAGTCGGAGGACGTTATCATTCTTGTTAGTTCTCAGTGAATTCCCTAGGTATGGTAATTCTTTCATCAGTTTGTTCCCCGTTTCTTCTCTAGCCTGAGCCTGACACACTATTCTAGCTAGACATGGGTGTGGCTCGTAACACCTGATGACCAAACGGATCTACGGCACCATCGAATCTCAAACTTTAACTGCCAAAACTATTGTTTTTCATCCTGTAGTCCCTTTTAGAATTACTAAACGTCCTTTTTTGGGCTGAGATTTCCAGGAACGCTTTCTCGGGGTTTGTGTGCAAGTATTTCAAATCATACGGACCTAAAAATTAGAAGTCATTCCATCTTTATTCCCCTTGAGCCTTCCAGCAGTTCCTAAACCGCTCTAGTTGGAGCACGTTATAATTCTTGTTAGTTCTTAGTGAATTCACTCGGTATGATACTTCTTTCATCAGTTTGTTCCCCGTTTCTTCTCTAGCCTGAGCCTGACACACTATTCTAGCTAGACATGGGTGTGGCTTGTAACACCTTGTCGGTGTACTAGAGTAGGGGTACCCTAGTACCTCGAACTCGTGCACGGGCAGTTGCAGCACCCCGCGGCAGGGCTGGCCTGGTGACTGCCAAGGTCCTTCGGGGCTCCTTTGGAGCCATTCAAGAAAAAGTAATCAAGACCCCGGCAAGAGGAGCTTGCCGGGAAGGCTTGGTGATCGACAAGCTCCCGAGCGCGACAAGGATTCAGCCGCGGCAAGGTGCTTGCCGCGGCAGGAAACCTCTCTTCATCTCCGCTCCAGCTCACCTGCCAACGTGTCGCCATGGGGCTATTCCAGGCACGCGTGTCGAAGGGCTGTGCAGGCAGCAGGGATCAGCGATAAGCGGCGCTGACAAGCTACCATCATGGCGAACGGAGGTGCACTTGACGGTCCCTGTTGCACTGTTCAGGCGACGGGGACGGGCATTTATTACTCGTGTCCCTTGCCGTCGGAGTTAGGTATAGATCACTGGACACTGTACAAGTTGGTGTACCAACTACTATTTTCCCATTTTTGCCCTCATATGCGTTGCCACCTGTGGTGTCCCCTTGAGACTATAAAAGGAGGCCCATGTGCAACGTAGAAAGGGTTCGGCTCGTTCGGTTCATCCGACTCATACGAGACCACACTCGCTCAGGCTAGGTTTTGTAGCTCTCATTGCTCCCTAGCAAGAACACAATAGAATCAACCAAGCAGCAGTAGGAGTATTATCTCTCCGGAGAGCCCCGAAGCTGGGTAAATCTGCTCGTGTGCATCGCCTCGATCCGCTCTTTGTGCATTCTCCGCCCCCCCTCGAACCACAAGGGACTAGGTCCCATAGGTGTTCGTGGGACACGATCAGCTTCCCCGACATCTTTGGTGCGCCAGGTAGGGGGCGTCGAGGCTGTGTGAACCCGATCCGGCGTTCACACGAGCAAAAATCTTCATCATCTTCATCAGCATGCCACCGAAGAAGAAGGCTTCGGCGGCAGCAGGGCCGTCTACGTCCAACCCACCACCGGAGCTGACGAGTGGGGGGGAGGACGCTGGAGGAGGAACGGACATCGTCGAGAGAGCCCACGACACCGCCAGGTCCAAGGACAAGGCGGCGCAGGCTTCGGCGTCCGAAAACGTACCGCGTCCATCTCAGGAGGTGCGGGACCGACAGCGTCATGATGCTCGCAGCACCATACGCTCGTTGGATCAAGGCCAAGCTGGAGGATCCCGAGGCCCTCGAGACCCGCATGCACGCCAGCATGCTGGTACGAGCGGGGTACGATCGCTTGGGCGGGATGCTGCTCCTCCTAACTTGGTTAGAAGTCCGAGCACATCCCGTTCCTCGCTCCGTATGCCATTGCCACCCACTACTCCAGCAGAAGCCTTGGCGAGAGCCCAACTGCTTCTAGACTACCCTCCAACGGCCGACAAGGTCGACGAATGGAGGGCCACCATCCAGAGTCTCATCGGCTTTGCCAATGGCGACGTCCCGCGGCAACCAAGCACTTCGCAGCCGCGGCAAGGAGACAAGGCACGAGCCGGTGGTGACGAGACCTGCGGGGGTGCAGCCACCGTGCACTCCCCTTCCCGAAGGCCAATATCGCCAACTCGTCGGATCCACCTCGACAGCGACTCCACCGCATCGTCGGATCCGCGAGTTCGTCGCGACTAGTGCCAAGTTCTTCGAGAACGACAAGAAGAAGACGCTCGAACCCGCATCGAGCGCCGAAGAGAAGCGCGGCGTCAATCTGACCAATGCGCCGGGCCCGCTGTTGACATGCATGCGCCAGGGGAACCAGGTGACTTGCCGTACGCGGTAGGTTGCCCTGCGTTCACCCGTGAGCTGCGGCAAGTCCAGTGGCCCGACAAGAAAAACTTCAAACCAGATGTGCCAGAGAAGTATGATGGCAGGACACACCCATCGGAGTTCCTCAGCATCTATACCATCGCGGTGCCGGCTGCGGGGGGACGAGACGACAAGATCCTCGCCAACTACTTCCCGCTGGTGCTCAAGCCAAACGTCAGATCTTGGCTCATGCACTTGCCGGACAGCTCCATTTCTTCTTGGGCAGATTTGTGCCATCAGTTTGTCGGCGCCTTCATAGGCGGCCACAAACCTCATGGCCAAGAGAGTGACCTTCACCTGCTCGCCCAAAAGGAAGGCGAGGCCCTGCGCAAGTTCATCCAGAGATTCAGCCGCGTGCACTACAACATCCCAGATGTCCACCCTGCCGCGGTGATCAGCGCATTTCATCAGAATGTGCGGAACCGCAGGATGAGGGAGGAGATGGCAATGTGCAAAGTCAAAGACGTCAGTGAGCTATATGCCCTGGCCGACAAGTGTGCACGTGCTGAAGAAGGGAGGAGACTCCCAGGAGAGAATGTTGGAGCAGGATCTGACAGTGATGAGACCGCCCCGGCAAAGAAAAGCCGGCGGCGGAACAACAGAAAGAAGAAGATCCAAGAAGTACTAATTGTCGAGCAGTCCGGCAAGGATGGTGCCGCCCAGAAGGCCAAGGCTAGTGGCTCTGGCAAGGAGGTTGCCGCTGACACCGACCGCCAAGCTGTGGCAGCCGCCGACAAGCAGGACAGCTCCAACAAGCAGTACTGCAAGATTCACCGCACCAAGGGCCACGACCTCCAGAGCTGCAAGAAAGTCGAGCAGCTTGTTGAACAGCAGTGGGCTGTGTACGAGCGGCGAGACAAGGAGAAGGCCCAGGAAGGAGCTATGACAGCTAGCAAGAAGAGACCCGGCCGGGGAGGACGCCGCGGCAAGGCTAAGCAGCGGCAAGGAGACAGACCTCCCCGCGGCCGCGACAAGGAAGAAGACGAAGATGACGATGACGAAGACATGGAAGACGACGAAGCTGATGAGCAGGAGTTTCAGAAGGCAACAGAGGTCCTGTGCGTTGACGGAGGTGCTTCTCTGCATACCTCGCACCGCCAACTCAAGCAATGGATGCGTGAGGTTAATGCAGCAGAACCGTCTGTAGAGTCGCGCAGGCCTCTGAAGTGGTCGAGCACGCCCATCATCTTTGACATTAAGGACCACCCTGATCGCATAACTGCGGTCGGGTGCTTGCCGATGTTGGTATCACCAACTATCCACAACCTCAAGGTCACAAAGATGTTGGTTGACGGCGGGGCCGGCCTGAACCTGATCTCCTCTACAGTGCTCCAGAAGCTTCAGATCCCTGACAACGAGCTCGAAGAGACTGGCACTTTCCAAGGAATCAACCCAGGAAGGAGCAAGCCGAAAGGGAAGATCACGTTGCCGGTAACATTTGGCAGCGAGCTGAATTTCAGGACTGAGAGGGTCACATTCGACGTTGCCGATTTCCCATTGCCCTACAATGGAATACTTGGACGTCCAGCACTCGCCAAGTTCATGGCGTCCTCTCACTATGCCTACAACCTGCTCAAGATGCCCGGCCCGATAAGCGTTATTTCTGTCCATGGTGACAAGAAGGATGCGCTTATCTGCGCCGACAAGATTCACCGGGATGCAGCAGCCGCCACAGATAGCAAATCACTTGCCGCTGAAGCTCCCGGGGGCAAGAAGAAGACCACTTTGTCCGGCAAGAGCTCTGATGCCCACTCCGGCAAGCGCACCTCTTCGGAGTGCTGCGCTACCGTCGAGGACGCACCATGCAGCTCCACCGGCAAGTGCAAGAAGAAGATGGCAGCTCCGCCGAAGACCAAGAAGGTGTCCGCCAAGGAGGACGGCACTGGTGGTACCTTCACCATCAGTGCCACGCTTGACCCTAAATTGGAAGGCGCGCTCGTTGCTTTCCTGCGGGCGAATGTCGACGTGTTTGCATGGCAACCGTCTGACATCCCCGGTGTTCCCAGGAAAGTAATTGAGCACCACCTAGCTGTCTGTCCTCACGCGCGGCCCGTCAAGCAAAAAGTCAGGAAGCAGGCAGTGGAGCGCCAAGAATTCATAGCAGAAGAGATCAAGAAGTTGGAAGCAGCAGGACTTGTCAGAGGAGTGCTCCATCCCACGTGGTTGGCCAATCCGGTAGTTGTACGAAAGGCAAATGGGAAATGGAGACTCTGTATCGACTTTACAGATGTTAATAAAGCTTGTCCCAAAGACCAATTTCCCTTGCCGCGTATAGACCAGATCGTTGACTCCACAGCTGGATGTGATTTGCTTTCATTCCTTGACGCATATTCAGGATATCATCAGATCTTCATGGCAGAAGAGGATGAAGAAAAAACTGCATTCATTACCCCATGTGGCACATACTGCTTTATTCGGATGCCTTTTGGGTTGAAGAATGCTGGTTCAACGTTTGCAAGAGTAGTCCATGACGCTTTTGAACCACAAATGCACAGAAATGTAGAAGCTTACATGGATGACATAGTGGTCAAGAGCAAGGAAAAAGCAACCCTAGTTCGAGACTTAGATGAGACTTTTGCAAATCTGCGCAAGATCAACCTCAAGCTCAACCCCGAGAAGTGCGTGTTTGGAGTCCCTTCCGGCAAGCTTCTCGGGTTTTTTGTGTCTCAGAGGGGAATTGAAGCCAATCCCGACAAGATCAAGGCCATTGAGCAGATTGAAGCACCAAAGCGCGTCAAGGATGTAAGAAGGCTTGCCGGTTGCGTGGCTGCTCTCAGTAGGTTTATCTCTAGGTCAGCTGAGCGCGCCCTGCCATTTTTCAAGATTTTGAAAAAGGCAGGTCCAATGAAATGGACTCCCGAAGCGGAGGCCGCGCTGCAGGACTTAAAGAGGTACCTGTCCTCCACTCCAATACTTGTCGCACCTAAGCCACAAGAAAAGTTGCTGCTGTATATAGCGGCAACCAATCAAGTGGTTAGTGCTGCGTTAGTACTAGAGAGGGAGGCAGATGATGAGCCGGCAACCGAGGCAGATGCATCCAGCGACAAGCAGGGGGCTTCGCCGTCAAGCTCTGGTCCCGACAAGGACGGATCTGCGCAGGATTGTGAGAAGATGCAGAAAAAGATGGTGCAGCGCCCAGTTTACTTCGTTAGTTCCCTTCTGCAGGGGGCTAGGTCGAGGTAGTCTAGTGTGCAGAAATTGCTTTTCGGTCTCCTCATGGCCTCGAGAAAGCTGCGCCATTACTTCCAAGCACATGAGATAACTGTTGTCACTCGTTTTCCGCTGAAGAGGATATTGCAAAATCCAGAAGCAACAGGCAGGATTGTCGAGTGGGCACTGGAACTGTCAAGCTTTGGCCTCAAGTTTGAAAGCACTTCAACTATCCAAAGCAGAGCACTGGCAGAGTTCATAGCAGAGTGGACGCTGACGCAAGATGAAGAAATTCCAGAGACGAGCATCCCCGTCAAGGAAGCAAGTAAAGAGTGTCTTATGAACTTTGACGGTGCCTTCTCGCTGCAAGGCGCCGGTGCCGGCGTGCTGCTCATCGCACCCACCGGAGAGCGCCTCAAGTACATAGTCCAAATGCACTTTCCCAAGGAGCAAGCAACAAATAATACTGCAGAGTATGAAGGTTTGCTTGCCGGACTCAGAATAGCAGTAGACCTTGGGATCAAGAAGCTTATTGTTAGGGGTGACTCGTAGCTTGTCGTCCGCCAAGTGAACAAAGATTACCAGAGTCCGTTGATGGAAGCATACGTTGATGAAGTGAGAAAGCTAGAGGAGCACTTTGAAGGCCTGCAAATGGAACATGTTCCAAGAGCTTAGAATGATATTGCTGATGGCCTCTCAAAGTGTGCCGCACTCAAGTTACCTGTGGAACCAGGAATTTTTGTGCTCAAGCTGACTCAGCCAACTGTAACACCATCAACTGGACAGAACAAGAAGAGGAAGTTGGTTTCCGGTGACTACTTTCTAGCAGAGCTCCCTGAAGCCGCCGCCAAGAAGGTCCCCAAAATCAACGCAGATATCGCTGAGGAGCAGTCTGCTCCGACAAGCCCTAGGGTTTGTTTCGTTGAAGCAGACGCTCCCGACAAGTTTTGCTCCGGCAAGATTGTCGGGGATCATCAAGCTCCGGCTGAGCCGCAGGTTCTTGCCGTAGAAGCTGATGTTCCCGCTGCGGCAGATGTGCCTTTAATCCTTGTTGTCGAGCCGCAGGCTCCAGCATGGGCACAACAGATCGTCCATTTCATTCAGACAGGAGAACTTCCCGAAGAGCAAGAAGAAGCAGAAAGAGTAGCCCGGCAGTCAAGTATGTACCAATTTGTTGATAGCATTCTGTACAGAAGAAGACTCAACGGTGTGAAATTGAAGTGTATTTGCCGGGAAGATGGACAGAAGCTGTTGGCAGAGATACATGGAGGCATATGTGGTCACCACACTGGCGCAAGAGCACTTGCCGGCAAAGCTTTCAGGCAAGGTTTCTTCTGGCCAGAAGCCCTCCAGGATGCAACGGCACAAGTAACCAAGTGTGAAGTGTGCTAGTTCCATTCAAAACAGATAAACCAGCCAGCTCAAGCTCTCCAGACGATCCCTTTGTCCTGGCCATTTTCGGTCTGGGGGCTCGATATCCTCGGCCCCTTCCCCCGAGCTGTCGGGGGCTTTGAGTACTTGTACGTTGCAATCGACAAGTTCACAAAGTGGCCGGAAGTGGAAGCAGTGAGGAAGGTGACAGCACAGTCAGCAGTCAAGTTCTTCAGGTCAATTGTTTGCCATTTTGGGATTCCTAACCGGATCATCACCGACAACGGCACCCAATTCACGAGTCGCACCTTCATGCAGTACGTCCAAGATCTTGGCGCCAAGATCTGCTTTGCTTCTGTTGCTCACCCGAGAAGCAACGGTCAAGCAGAGAGGGCAAATGCTGAAGTGCTGCGGGGACTCAAGACCAGAACTTTCTACAGGCTGCGCAAGTGCGGAAGAAACTGGATTGAGGAGCTGCCGGTGGTTCTTTGGTCGATCAGGACGACACCAAATCGAGCCACTGGCCAGACACCTTTTGCTCTAGTCTATGGAGCAGAGGCAGTTCTCCCCACGGAACTCGTATACGGGTCACCTCGAGTACTCGCTTATGATGAGCTTGAGCAAGAGCAGCTGCGACAAGATGACGCGCTGCTCCTCGAGGAGGATTGTCTTCAGGCTGCTGTACGAGCTGCTTGTTACCAGCAAGCTTTGCGCCGCTACCATAGCCGCAAAGTTAATGCCAGAAGCTTCGAGGAAGGCGACCTTGTTCTTTGGCGCGTTCAGTCCGCCAAGAATTCCAACAAGTTGACGCCGAAGTGGGAAGGTCCTTATCGGGTGAAACGAGTCACTAGGCCTGGCGCTGTCCGCCTAGAGACCGAAGATGGCGTTCCGGTGAGCAACTCCTGGAACATAGAGCATCTTCGTAAGTTTTACCCATAGGGCCCCGTTGCCGGAACCCGTTCCGGCAACCACCCTTTTGTACAAGTCTTGCCGCTGTTGCATGTAATCCTTTGTACAAAGCCGGGCGCAAACCCCGTGCATCAGTAAAGCTCATGTGTTGCGCACAATTTGTCAATTTCATGCTTTCATCATTATTATGCATGTATTATCTGACGTTTTGTGCAGCATCCACACCCGATAAGCGATAACGAGCCACTAGGCTCCATAACTTTATTTTCTCTTCTTTCTTCTCAAAAGAGAGCAAGGTTCATCCACCCACAAGTTAACCAAGTGTCGCTCGAGGAAGTATCACCTTGCCGGGAAGCAAACGACAGAAAAGCTAAGTCGCTAAGTTTAAGCAATCAGTTTTTAAATTTTCAAGTTATCTTCCTTGAACGATAGTACTTTGTATGGAAAACCTGTGCGCGGAGGAACCAACTCGCGGCTAGCTTGCGCCCTTACTTTGTTTCGAGTCCGCTCAACAACTTAAGCGTGCTGCAACTAGTTGCAACAAGGTTGCTTGTCGGAGGCAGCATCGCTAGCAGGCTGCTGACGTTCCGCACTCAGCGCTCGCGGCAAAGGTGCTCGCACCGACAAGTTCCCTAAAAGCGTAGGGCACAAACATACAAGGGAAGAAATCAAGTAAACGGAATAACATTGCAATTGTTGCCTAAGATAGAGTATATTACAAAATAACTTGTCGCCGATCTAATAAATTGTTCTACTAAACATGATTTGCAGCGACAAGGAAAAGATAAACTTGGCGGCCTAGTCCACGCGGTCGCCATCGAGCATCTTGACTCCGCTCACCCTGTCCACGATGGGTGCGACAAGGGCCTTGAGTGCTTCAACGTCGGCAGATGGAGGCAGGGACTTGAGGACGTTGGTGAAGCTGACACCCGGATTGCGGAAGGCCACCTTCATCAGCACCTTCTGGAGAGCCCCGGCGCAGACTTGGCGCGACTCGTCGGCCAGCTGCTTTGGGATCTCCTCCCGGAGCCGCTCGAGACCCGTCAACACGCCCTTGAAGAACAGGCTGAGCTTGGCGCTGGGTTGGAGGTTCTCGTCGGTGGAGTACCCGAGATCCGTCATCCCCAGCTCCATCAGCTCATTGTGGATAGCGGCGGCAGTGTCCACCAGACCTTCTGTCCAGGACATTGTGCTATCTCTGAGAGTATCGTGGGCAGTCGTGGTGTTCGCCAACAGCTCCTCGTTGGCCTTGATCTTCTCCAGCAGGCCCGTTTCCCGCTCCTTGGTGCCGTCCAGCGTCTCCGTCAGGGTGGTCAGTTTCAGTTCCAGATCCGCCTTGGAGTCCTTGGTGGCGTCGAGCTCTTTGATCTTCTCGGCAAAACGACCCTGCAGCTCGCCAAGAGTGTAGGCGTCCTTCTCGCGCTCACGTTTCAGCCTGGCCACCTCCTCCTCGCTCTTCTGGAGGGTGGCCTCCAGCTGTGCCACCCTCGTCTCCAATTCCTTCTTGGCGGCCTCGGCAGTTGCGGCGGCATCCTTTGCCTCCTTGAGTGCTCCGCCAATTGATTGCTCGCGCGCGGCAAGATCTTCCTCGTAGCTGTCGAGGTTGATCTTCCGCTGCGCCAGCTAACCTTCTTGCGCAGAGAGCTTCTCGCCGGCTAGCCTTTGCTGCTCCTCGACCTCGGCCTTCTCCAGGATGAAGGCCGTGCGCTCCTCAGCAAGCTGCTCCCGCGCTTCTGCTATGTCCCGGAGAGTTTCTTTGTTGGCGCGCCGGAGCTCTTCTGCGCGCTTCTCCATGTCAGCTCCCGCCCTCGCGACAAGCGCTTCCCGCGACTCCAGTTTAGCTTGTCGAGCGCGGTAGAGCGACAGCAGCTTCTTCAGCAGCTGCTCCTCCTCAGACTCGCCACTGCTGCTGCTTGGCACGTTAACTAGTGACAGCCCAGCGAAGGCAAGCAGCTCCACGTCGAAGGTCTCTCCCTCGACCGGCGCCCTGGAGCTCGACGCCCATGGAAGCTTGATGAAGACACCGTCGCCGGCCTTCAGATAGGCGCCGGACTGGGGCTCTTCGGAGTCTGGTGCGGCATCGGTGGCGGGGGGATCGGCTGTCGGTGCAGCGCCTGGCGCTCCTGCAGCCTCAGGGCCGTCAGTACGATCGCCGGACCCCCTCCCCAGCCTCTGCGCCAGCAGCCTTGGCGGCCTCCTCGCCGGCGGACCTGTCGGCGCTGGCCTCCTCCTCCATGTTGGCGGCATCGTCATTGTTGCCGCGCGCGTCATCCTCGCCGGCAACCTCAGTCTCCATCGGCTCTCCGGCAGATGGATCTGACGATCAGAGAAAGAAAGAACAGTCAAGCCAAATGTTCGAAAAGAAGAACAGAAGAAAAAGAACCCAAGGGAAATTTTTAAGTAAGAAGATTACCTGCAACGGGATCTGTAGCCGCGGTCTCCACCACCGGAGGGTCGTCGGCGCTGCCCCTTGCCGGAGAAGCTCCCCTTGTCGGAGAGGCCTCCCTTGCCGGAGAGCGCTCCCTTGGCGGAGAGTTCTCCCTTGGCGGCGTAGTTGAAGCAAGCGGAACTTCAGGGGTGACTTCCGGGACCTCCTGATGAGGTTGCTCTGCTCCTACACAAAATCAACAAGGCAGATATCAGTAGAGAAGAAGCACCCAAGCACACCAAACCGTAAGAAATATACCAAATACTTACGCTGGGGGCTGTGCTGGGGGCTGCTCTGAAGGAGGGTTGCCGGGTCCGGCAAGGTCGTCTCAGGCGCGCCTCCTGTCGCTACGAGAGAGTCGTCTTCAACGAAGACCACCGGGGTCTTGGCCCGCTTCGACGCTCTTTGAGCCAGCGTCCTGAAAAAGGAAAAGAGCTCAAGATGAAGCAAGTCAGATACAAGATAAAGCAGTAAATTGAAGAATTACAAGTAGCAGCGACAAGATCTTACTCTTCCTCTTCTTCCTCGGAGCTGAGAGCGGAGAAGTCAAATTCCGCTCCAGTGCGACGAGCTGGAGGAGTAGGGTCCCTCGGACGCTTGGCGGGTGCGGTGGCCGTGGCTCCAGAAGGCCCCGCTCCCGTTGCTGTGGCAGCATGAGGCGCTCCCGCGGCAACAGTGCTTGGCCGCGGTGGAGCGCGTCGGGCGGCGTGGCGGCTATTGGCCCGTCTGCCGCCCCGCCACTTATCCAGTCTTGCGGAGACGTCTTCTTGGCGGAGCCGCGGGCTCTTCCCGCGGCAAGCTACTTGACGGCGGAGGGGAGGCGCCCCCGGCAGGTTCGTTCAGCTCAGCGTCGGGCTCGGCCTGCTCCTCCTCACCGACGAACTCCTCTCGATCGGCAAGGCTTGCCGCCTCGGCTGTTTCTGCCTCCTCGACGGTGAACCCAAACACGCCGGCGGCGGCAGCTTCTGCCGCCTCCTCCAACCTTGTGGCGATGCGCGCCATCTCTTGGTCGGTGGTGTCGCGGGTGAGCCGCTTCTACTCGTCGGCGCGAATCGGCACTTCTTCCAAGTTGTCGAAGAACTGCTGCACGACGTCGTCGGCGGGCTCCTGCTAAGTTGGAACGATTCCATGGGAATCGCACAACGGCATCATCGCGCGGATGCGGTCAAGCGACGAGTTGTTGCACAAAGGCACAACTTCCCTGGGCAACATGAACCACTCGGGGTTATCTGCATCAGGCTTGAACAACTCCCGCAGCATGCCATCCAGCTCCAAGACAGTGAAATTCCAGTTCAGACCCGGGCGCAGCCTCATGATGTCCGCCGCGTTTTGGAACTCCCAAGCAGGCCTCCCCCTCTCCTGCAAGGGCGCAATGCGGCGGCGAAGGAAGTCCGCACCAACTGCTCCTACGGTAAGCCCGGCATGCCTGAGGCGCAGGATCCTAGTCACGGCAATCTTCAACTTGGCATCCTCCGGCGCCAAGTTGCTCCAATCGTTGCCGCGCACTATGGGAGTTTGGCGCAGGGTAGTGAAAGGCTGCGGGTCCTCCTCTAAGATCCAACACCAATCGGCTCTCCACTCCTCCCACTTGCTGTGCAGCTCTCCGTCAAGATATGCTTCCTTCTTGCCGATCCTGGAGATCAATGCAATCCCTCCGGCAAGCGGCTCTCCTCTCTCTACGCGGGGCATGAAGTAGTGGAGGAAAAGTGCAACATTTGGGTGGACTCCGACAAAGTTCTCGCAGAGGTGTGCGAAAACCGCCATGGTGAGGACGGCGTTGGGGGTGAAATCAAGGAGGCGGAGGCCATATGTGTTCATGACATCGCAAAAGAATTCGGAAAAGGGCGGGCAGAGCCCGCAGTGGAAGAAAAGCGCGAAGAAAGGGTACCCGATGGAAACCTTCTCGGACGTGGCGGCGGAGATCACCCTCCTGCGCGGGTGCGCCCGCGTCGCCGTTGACCAGAAAAGGTAATACAGCTCCCGCAGCTCCTTCCTGTCAAGCAGGGGATCGAAGAGGGCCCGCTCCTTCCGCAGCACCGCGAGCCGCTGCGCCTCGGCCGATTTCACGCCTTTCCCCTTGTCGGTTTTCGGAGCCATGGGGGGAGGTGGTGGAGGAGGTCGACGGCGTTGGTGGCGCCGGTGGCAATGGGGGGGCGGAGCGTCGCTCTCTTTGGACTCGAGAAGAAAGGGGGAGCGGCGGTGGTTTTTGATATGGCAGCAATGGCAAGTGGGCGTTCTGCCCCTGGTCCCCCTGCTTATAAGGAGGGAGGGGGGGCGGGCATTCCGATTTTCCCATTAAAGAAAGCCCCCACGATCTCTCCCACGACGCCACGTCCGGAACGTGCTGTTCGTGGGGGACGTGGTGGGTCCGAGGCGAATAATGGCGTAATCCAGGCCACGCGTGCCCGTGCACTGTTTTGGGCCTGGCCCAACGGAGCTTGGCGCCGTGTGTGGCCCAGGCCCAGGGGCTCCTGTCGGTGTACTAGAGTAGGGGTACCCTAGTACCCCCGAACTCGTGCATGGGCAGCTGCAGCACCCCGCGGCAGGGCTGGCCTGGTGACCGCCAAGTTCCTTCGCGGCTCCTTTGGAGCCATTCAAGAACAAAGTAATCAAGACCCCGGCAAGAGGAGCTTGCCGGGAAGGCTTGGCGATCGACAAGCTCCCGAGCGCGACAAGGATTCAGCCGCGGCAAGGTGCTTGCCGCGGCAGGCAACCTCTCTTCATCTCCGCTCCGGCTCACCCGCCAACGTGTCGCCAAGGGGCTATTCTAGGCACGCGTGTCGAAGGGCTATGCAGCCAGCGGGGAGCAGCGATAAGCGGCGCTGACAAGCTACCATCGTGGCGAACAGAGGCGCACTTGACGGTCCCTGTTGCACTGTTCAGGCGACGGGGACGGGCATTTATTACTCTTGTCCCTTGCCGTCAGAGTTAGGTATAGATCACTGTACACTGTACAAGTTGGTGTACCAACTACTGTTTTCCCATTTTTGCCCTCATCTGCGTTGCCACCTGTGGTGTCCCCTTGAGACTATAAAACTAGGCCCATGTGCAATGTAGAAAGGGTTCGGCTCGTTCGGTTCATCCGACTCATACGAGACCACACTCGCTCAGGCTAGGTTTTGTAGCTCTCATTGCTCCCTAGCAAGAACACAATAGAATCAACCAAGCAGCAGTAGGAGTATTATCTCTCCGGAGAGCTCCGAAGCTGGGTAAATCTGCTCGTGTGCATCGCCTCGATCCGCTCTTTGTGCATTCTCCGCCCCCCCTCCGAACCACAAGGGACTAGGTCCCATAGGTGTTCGTGGGACACGATCAGCTTCCCCGACACACCTGATGACCAAACGGGTCTACGGCACCATCGAATCTCAAACTTTAACTGCCAAAACTATTGTTTTTCATCCTGTAGTCCCATTTAGAATTACTAAACGTCCTTTTTCGGGCCGAGATTTCCATGAACGCTTTCGGGCGGTTTGCGTGCAAGTATTTCAAACCATACGGACCTAAAAATTAGAACTCATTCCATCTTTATTCCCCTAGAGCCTTCCAGCAGTTCCTAAATCGCTCCATTCGGAGCACATTATCATTCTTGTTAGTTCTGAGTGAATTCCCTCGGTATGATAATTCTTTCATCAGTTTGTTCCCCGTTTCTTCTCTAGCCTGAGCCTGACACACTATTCTAGCTAGACATGGGTGTGGCTCGTAACACCTGATGACCAAACGGATCTACGGCACCATCGAATCTCAAACTTTAACTGCCAAAACTATTGTTTTTCATCCTGTAGTCCCTTTTAAAATTACTAAACGTCCTTTTTTGGGCCGACATTTCCAGGAACGCTTTCTCAGGGTTTGTGTGCAAGTATTTCAAATCATACGGACCTAAAAACTAGAAGTCATTCCATCTTTATTCCCCTAGAGCCTTCCAGCAGTTCTAAACCGCTCAAGTCGGAGCACGTTATCATTCTTGTTAGTTCTGAGTGAATTCCCTCGGTATGATAATTCTTTCATCAGTTTGTTGCCCTTTTCTTCTCTAGCCTGAGCC
>CAJFDF010000150.1:161222-185830 GCA_904067115.1 Aegilops sharonensis
TAATTAAACCATACATTGAAACTATGTAAAACATTTCAATGTGAAAACAAATACGATCATAATCGCAACCAAGGTAACAACTGATCCAACGGCATAATGATACCAAGCCTCGGTATGAATGGCATATTTTCTAATCTTTCTCATCTTCAAGCGCATTGCATCCATCTTGATCTTGTGATCATCGACGACATCCGCAACATGCAACTCCAATATCATCTTCTCCTCCTCAAGATTTTTTATTTTTTCCTTCAAGAAATTGTTTTCTTCTTCAACTAAATTTAACCTCTCGACGATAGGGTCGGTTGGAATTTCCGGTTCAACAACCTCCTAGATAAATAAAATCTATGTCACGTTGGTCGGCATAATTTTCATAAACAATAAATGAACCAATAGTTATGAAAAGATAATATATACCACATCCGAATGATAGACAGGACGAGGGCCGACGGGGGCGGATACCAAAACCATCGCACTATATAAGATGCAATAATAAAAGTAAGAAAATAATACAAGTAAGAATATTTTTCCTTTCAGAAAGAAGATAAGAACAAGAAACTCACCACGGTGGTGCTGGCGATGAGATCGGCGCGGGTGATCGACGGCGGTGAAGACGGGGACGGGGCGTGACGGACCGCTAAACCTAGACAAATATTGAGGAAAATGGAGGTTAGAGGTCGAGCTTGGAGAGGAGAAAGCTTAAGTAGTGTGGCTTGGGCATTCCATCGAACACCTTGTGTGCATAGGAGGTGAGCTAGAGCACCACCAAGCCCTCTCCCCCTCGGCCAGAAAAAAACAGAGCAGGGTGCTCTGCTCTTGCGCGAGGGGCTATATATAGGCAGCACCATTAGCCCCGGTTGGTGGCATGAGCCGGGACTAAAGGGAAGCCTTTGGTCCCGGTTCATGCCACCACCCGGGACCAATAGTGGTGGGCCAGGAGCCAGGACCATTGGTCCCGGTTCATGCCACCAACCGGGACCAAAAGGTCCCGACGAACTGGGACCAATGGCCCACGTGGCCCGGCCGGCCCCCTGGGCTCACGAACCGGGATAAATGCTCACATTAGTCCCGGTTCTGGATTGAACCGGGACTAATGGGAAAAACAGGCCTCAATGATAGCCCCTTTTTCTACTAGTGCAGGAACGCTTTCTCGGGGTTTGTGTGCAAGTATTTCAAATCATACGGACCTAAAAATTATAAGTCATTCCATCTTTATTCCCCTAGAGCCTTCCAGCAGTTCCTAAACCGCTCCAGTCGGAGCACGTTATCATTCTTGGTAGTTCTGAGTGAATTCCCTCGGTAAGATAATTCTTTCATCAGTTTGTTCCCCGTTTCTTCTCTAGCCTGAGCCTGACACACTATTCTAGCTAGACATGGGTGTGGCTCGTAACACCTGATGACCAAACGGATCTACGGCACCATCGAATCTCAAACTTTAACTGCCAAAACTATTCTTTTTCATTCTGTAGTCCCATTTAGAATTACTAAACGTCCTTTTTTGGGCCGAGATTTCTAGGAACGCTTTTGTGCGGTTTGTGTGCAAGTATTTCAAATCATACGGACCTAAAAATTAGAAGTCATTCCATGTTTATTCCCCTAGAGCCTTCCAGCAGTTCCTAAACCGCTCCAGTCGGAGCACGTTATCATTCTTGTTAGTTCTGAGTGAATTCCCTCGGTATGATAATTCTTTCATCAGTTTGTT
This sequence comes from Aegilops sharonensis, assembly GCA_904067115.1. Lineage (NCBI taxonomy): Eukaryota > Viridiplantae > Streptophyta > Magnoliopsida > Poales > Poaceae > Aegilops > Aegilops sharonensis. Next base: position 162,922 of record CAJFDF010000150.1, read on the forward strand.
CCCTGATTCTTCAATAGCCTGAGCCTGACACACTATTCTAACTAGACATGGGTGTGGCTCATAACACCTGATGACCAAACGGATCTACGGCACCATCGAATCTCAAACTTTATCTGCCAAAACTATTGTTTTTCATCCTGTAGTCCCATTTAGAATTACTAAACGTCCTTTTTCGGGCCGAGATTTCCATGAACGCTTTTGTGCGGTTTGTGTGCAAGTATTTCAAACCATACGGACCTAAAAATTAGAAGTCATTCCCTCTTTATTCCCCTAGAGCCTTCCAGCAGTTCCTAAACCGCTCCAATCGGAGCACGTTATCATTCTTTTTTGTTCTGAGTGAATTCCCTCGGTATGATAATTCTCTCATTAGTTTGTTGCCCGTTTCTTCTCTAGCCTGAGCCTGACACACTATTCTAGCTAGATATGGGTGTGGCTCGTAACACCTGATGACCAAACAGATCTACGGCACCATCGAATCTCAAAACTTTAACTGCCAAAACTATTGTTTTTCATCCTGTAGTCCCTTTAAGAATTACTAAACGTCCTTTTCTGGGCCGAGATTTCCAGGAACACTTTTCTCGGGGTTTGTGTGCAAGTATTTAAAATCATACGGACCTAAAAATTAGAAGCCATTCCATCTTTATTTCCCTAGAACCTTCCAGCAGTTCCTAAACCGCTCCAGTCGGAGCACGTTATCATTCTTGGTAGTTCTGAGTGAATTCCCTCGGTATGATAATTCTTTCATCAGTTTGTTCCCCGTTTCTTCTCTAGCCTGAGCCTGGCACACTATTCTAGCTAGACATGGGTGTGGCTCGTAACACCTGATGACCAAACGGATCTACGGCACCATCGAATCTCAATCTTTAACTGCCAAAACTATTGTTTTTCATTATGTAGTCCCATTTAGAATTACTAAACGTCCTTTTTTGGGCCGAGATTTCTAGGAACGCTTTTGTGCGGTTTGTGTGCAAGTATTTCAAATCATACGGACCTAAAAATTAGAAGGCATTCCATGTTTATTCCCCTAGAGCCTTCCAGCAGTTCCTAAACCGCTCCAGTCGGAGCACGTTATCATTCTTGTTAGTTCTGAGTGAATTCCCTCGGTATGACAATTCTTTCATTAGTTTGTTCCCTGATTCTTCAATAGCCTGAGCCTGACACACTATTCTAACTAGACATGGGTGTGGCTCGTAACACCTGATGACCAAACGGATCTACGGCACCATCGAATCTCAAACTTTAACTGCCAAAACTATTGTTTTTCATCCTGTAGTCCCTTTTAGAATTACTAAACGTCCTTTTTTGGGCAGAGATTTCCAGGAACGCTTTCTCGGGGTTTGTGTGCAAGTATTTCAAATGATACGGACCTAAAAATTATAAGCCATTACATCTTTATTCCCCTAGAGCCTTCCAGCAGTTCCTAAACCGCTCCAGTGGGAGCACGTTATCATTCTTGTTAGTTCTGAGTGAATTCCCTCGGTATGATAATTCTTTCATCAGTTTGTTCCCCGTTTCTTCTCTAGCCTGAGCCTGACACACTATTCTAGCTAGACATGGGTGTGGCTCGTAACACCTGATGACCAAACGGATCTACGGCACCATCGAATCTCAAACCTTAACTGCCAAAACTATTGCTTTTCATCTTGTAGTCCCATTTAGAATTACTAAACGTCCTTTTTCGGGCCGAGATTTCCATGAACGCTTTCGTGCGGTTTGTGTGCAAGTATTTCAGACCATAGGGACCTAAAAATTAGAAGTCATTCCATCTTTATTCCCCTAGAGGCTTCCTGCAGTTCCTAAACCGCTCTAGTCGGAGCACGTTATCATTCTTGTTAGTTCTGAGTGAATTCCCTCGGTATGATAATTCTTTCATCAGTTTGAACCCCGTTTCTTCTCTAGCCTTAGCCTGACACTCTATTCTAGCTAGACATGGGTGTGGCTCGTAACACCTGAGTACCAAACGGATCTACGACACCATCAAATCTCAAACTTTAACTGCCAAAACTATTGTTTTTCATCCTGTAGTCCCATTTAGATTTACTAAACGTCCTTTTTTGGGCCGAGATTTCCAGGAACGCTTTCGTGCGGTTTGTGTGCAAGTATTTCAAACCATACTGACCTAAAAATTAGAAAGAATTCCATCTTTATTCCCTGAGAGCCTTCCAGTAGTTCCTAAACCGCTCCAGTCGGAGCACGTTATCATTCTTGTTAGTTCTGATTGAATTCCCTCGGTATGATAATTCTTTCATCAGTTTGTTCCCCGTTTCTTCTCTAGCCTGAGCCTGACACACTATTCTAGCTAGACATGGGTGTGGCTCGTAACACCTGATGACCAAACGGATCTACGGCACCATCGAATCTCAATCTTTAACTGCCAAAACTATTGTTTTTCATTATGTAGTCCCATTTAGAATTACTAAACGTCCTTTTTTGGGCCGAGATTTCTAGGAACGCTTTTGTGCGGTTTGTGTGCAAGTATTTCAAATCATACGGACCTAAAAATTAGAAGGCATTCCATGTTTATTCCCCTAGAGCCTTTCAGCAGTTCCTAAACCGCTCCAGTGGGAGCACGTTATCATTCTTGTTAGTTCTGAGTGAATTCCCTCGGTATGATAATTCTTTCATCAGTTTGTTCCCCGTTTCTTCTCTAGCCTGAGCCTGGCACACTATTCTAGCTAGACATGGGTGTGGCTCGTAACACCTGATGACCAAACGGATCTACGGCACCATCGAATCTCATTATTTAACTGCCAAAACTATTGTTTTTCATTATGTAGTCCCATTTAGAATTACTAAACGTCCTTTTTTGGGCCGAGATTTCTAGGAACGCTTTTGTGCGGTTTGTGTGCAAGTATTTCAAATCATACGGACCTAAAAATTAGAAGGCATTCCATGTTTATTCCCCTAGAGCCTTCCAGCAGTTCCTAGACCGCTCCAGTCGGAGCACGTTATCATTCTTGTTAGTTCTGAGTGAATTCCCTCGGTATGACAATTCTTTCATTAGTTTGTTCCCTGATTCTTCAATAGCCTGAGCCTGACACACTATTCTAACTAGACATGGGTGTGGCTCGTAACACCTGATGACCAAACGGATCTACGGCACCATCGAATCTCAAACTTTAACTGCCAAAACTATTGTTTTTCATCCTGTAGTCCCTTTTAGAATTACTAAACGTCCTTTTTTGGGCAGAGATTTCCAGGAACGCTTTCTCGGGGTTTGTGTGCAAGTATTTCAAATGATACGGACCTAAAAATTATAAGCCATTACATCTTTATTCCCCTANGTATTTCAAACCATACTGACCTAAAAATTAGAAAGAATTCCATCTTTATTCCCTGAGAGCCTTCCAGTAGTTCCTAAACCGCTCCAGTCGGAGCACGTTATCATTCTTGTTAGTTCTGATTGAATTCCCTCGGTATGATAATTCTTTCATCAGTTTGTTCCCCGTTTCTTCTCTAGCCTGAGCCTGACACACTATTCTAGCTAGACATGGGTGTGGCTTGCAACACGTGATGACCAAACGGATCTACGGCACCATCGGATCTCAAACTTTAACTGCCAAAACTATTGTTTTTCATCCTTTAGTCCCTTTTAGAATTACTAAACGTCCTTTTTTGGGCCGAGATTTCCAGGAACGCTTTCTCGGGGTTTGTGTGCAAGTATTTCAAATCATACGGACCTAAAAATTAGAAGTCGTTCCATCTTTATTCCACTAGATTCTTCCAGCAGTTCCTAAACCACTCCAGTCGGAGCACGTTATCATTCTTGTTAGTTCTGAGTGAATTCCCTCGGTATGATAATTCTTTCATCAGATTGTTCCCCGTTTCTTCTCTAGCCTGACCCTGACACACTATTCTAGCTAGACATGGGTGTGGCTCGTAACACCTGATGACCAAACGGATCTACGGCACCATCGAATCTCAAACTTTAACTGCCAAAACTATTGTTTTTCATCCTGTAGTCCCATTTAGAATTACTAAACGTCCTTTTTTGAGCCAAGATTTCCATGAAAGCTTTTGTGCAGTCTGTGTGCAAGTATTTCAAACCATACGGACCTAAAAATTAGAAGTCATTCCATCTTTATTCCCCTAGAGCCTTCTAGCAGTTCCTAAACCGCTCCAATCGGAGCACATTATCATTCTTGTTAGTTCTGAGTGAATTCCCTCGGTATGATAATTCTTTCATCAGTTTGTTGNAAATGATACGGACCTAAAAATTATAAGCCATTACATCTTTATTCCCCTAGAGCCTTCCAGCAGTTCCTAAACCGCTCCAGTGGGAGCACGTTATCATTCTTGTTAGTTCTGAGTGAATTCCCTCGGTATGATAATTCTTTCATCAGTTTGTTCCCCGTTTCTTCTCTAGCCTGAGCCTGACACACTATTCTAGCTAGACATGGGTGTGGCTCGTAACACCTGATGACCAAACGGATCTACGGCACCATCGAATCTCAAACCTTAACTGCCAAAACTATTGCTTTTCATCTTGTAGTCCCATTTAGAATTACTAAACGTCCTTTTTCGGGCCGAGATTTCCATGAACGCTTTCGTGCGGTTTGTGTGCAAGTATTTCAGACCATAGGGACCTAAAAATTAGAAGTCATTCCATCTTTATTCCCCTAGAGGCTTCCTGCAGTTCCTAAACCGCTCTAGTCGGAGCACGTTATCATTCTTGTTAGTTCTGAGTGAATTCCCTCGGTATGATAATTCTTTCATCAGTTTGAACCCCGTTTCTTCTCTAGCCTTAGCCTGACACTCTATTCTAGCTAGACATGGGTGTGGCTCGTAACACCTGAGTACCAAACGGATCTACGGCACCATCAAATCTCAAACTTTAACTGCCAAAACTATTGTTTTTCATCCTGTAGTCCCATTTAGATTTACTAAACGTCCTTTTTTGGGCCGAGATTTCCAGGAACGCTTTCGTGCGGTTTGTGTGCAAGTATTTCAAACCATACGGACCTAAAAATTAGAAGTCATTCCATCTTTATTCCCCTAGAGGCTTCCTGCAGTTCCTAAACCGCTCTAGTCGGAGCACGTTATCATTCTTGTTAGTTCTGAGTGAATTCCCTCGGTATGATAATTCTTTCATCAGTTTGAACCCCGTTTCTTCTCTAGCCTTAGCCTGACACTCTATTCTAGCTAGACATGGGTGTGGCTCGTAACACCTGAGTACCAAACGGATCTACGGCACCATCAAATCTCAAACTTTAACTGCCAAAACTATTGTTTTTCATCCTGTAGTCCCATTTAGATTTACTAAACGTCCTTTTTTGGGCCGAGATTTCCAGGAACGCTTTCGTGCGGTTTGTGTGCAAGTATTTCAAACCATACTGACCTAAAAATTAGAAAGAATTCCATCTTTATTCCCTGAGAGCCTTCCAGTAGTTCCTAAACCGCTCCAGTCGGAGCACGTTATCATTCTTGTTAGTTCTGATTGAATTCCCTCGGTATGATAATTCTTTCATCAGTTTGTTCCCCGTTTCTTCTCTAGCCTGAGCCTGACACACTATTCTAGCTAGACATGGGTGTGGCTTGCAACACGTGATGACCAAACGGATCTACGGCACCATCGAATCTCAAACTTTAACTGCCAAAACTATTGTTTTTCATCCTTTAGTCCCTTTTAGAATTACTAAACGTCCTTTTTTGGGCCGAGATTTCCAGGAACGCTTTCGTGCGGTTTGTGTGCAAGTATTTCAAACCATACGGACCTAAAAATTAGAAGTCATTCCATCTTTATTCCCCTAGAGCCTTCTAGCAGTTCCTAAACCGCTCCAATCGGAGCACATTATCATTCTTGTTAGTTCTGAGTGAATTCCCTCGGTATGATAATTCTTTCATCAGTTTGTTGCCCTTTTCTTCTCTAGCCTGAGCCAGACACACTATTCTAGCTAGACATGGGTGTGGCTCGTAACACCTGATGACCAAACGGATCTACGGCACCATCGAATCTCAAACTTTACTTGCCAAAACTATTGTCTTTCATCCTGTAGTCCCATTTAGAATTACTAAACGTCCTTTTTTGGGCAGAGATTTCCAGGAATGCTTTCTTGGGGTTTGTGTGCAAGTATTTCAAATCATTCGGACCTCAAAATTAGAAGTCATTCCATCTTTATTCCCCTAGAGCCTTCCAGCAGTTCCTAAACCGCTCCAGTCGGAGCACGTTATAATTCTTGTTAGTTCTGAGTGAATTCCCTCAGTATGATAATTCTTTCATCAGTTTGTTCCCTGTTTCTTCTCTAGCCTGAGCCTGACACACTATTCTAGCTAGACATGGGTGTGGCTCGTAACACCTGATGTCCAAACGGATCTACGGCACCATCGAATATCAAACTTTAACTGCCAAAACTATTGTTTTTCATCCTGTAGTCCCATTTAGAATTACTAAACGTCCTTTTTTCGGGCCGAGATTTCCATGAACGCTTTCGTGCAGTTTGTGTGCAAGTATTTCAAACCATACGGACCTAAAAATTAGAAGTAATTCCATCTTTATTCCCCGAGAGCCTTCCAGTAGTTCCTAAACCGCTCCAGTCGGAGCACGTTATCATTCTTGTTAGTTCTGATTGAATTCCCTCGGTATGATAATTCTTTCATCAGTTTGTTCCCCGTTTGTTCTCTAGCCTGAGCCTGACACACTATTCTAGCTAGACATGGGTGTGGCTTGCAACACCTGATGACCAAACGGATCTACGGCACCATCGGATCTCAAACTTTAACTGCCAAAACTATTGTTTTTCATCCTGTAGTCCCATTTAGAATTACTAAACGTCCTTTTTCGAGCCGAGATTTCCATGAAAGCTTTTGAGCGGTTTGTGTGCAAGTATTTCAAACCATACGGACCTAAAAATTAGAAGTCATTCCATCTTTATTCCCCTAGAGCCTTCTAGCAGTTCCTAAACCGCTCCAATCAGAGCACATTATCATTCTTGTTAGTTCTGAGTGAATTCCCTCGGTATGATAATTCTTTCATCAATTTGTTGCCCTTTTCTTCTCTAGCCTGAGCCAGACACACTATTCTAGCTAGACATGGGTGTGGCTCATAACACCTGATGACCAAACGGATCTACGGCACCATCGAATCTCAAACTTTAACTGCCAAAACTATTATTTTTCATCCTGTAGTCCCTTTTAGAATTACTAAACGTCCTTTTTTGGGCCGAGATTTCCAGGAACGCTTTCTCAGGGTATGTGTGCAAGTATTTCAAATCATATGGACCTAAAAATTAGAAGTCATTCCATCTTTATTCCCCTAGAGCCTTCCAGAAGTTCCTAAACCGCTCCAGTCGGAGCACGTTATCATTCTTGTTAGTTCTGAGTGAATTCCCTCGGTATGATAATTCTTTCATCAGTTTGTTCCCCATTTCTTCTCTAGTCCGAGCCTGACACACTATTCTAGCTAGACATGGGTGTGGCTCGTAACACCTGATGACCAAACGGATCTACGGCACCATCGAATCTCAAACTTTAACTGCCAAAACTATTATTTTTCATCCTGTAGTCCCTTTTAGAATTACTAAACGTCCTTTTTTGGGCCGAGATTTCCAGGAACGCTTTCTCAGGGTATGTGTGCAAGTATTTCAAATCATATGGACCTAAAAATTAGAAGTCATTCCATCTTTATTCCCCTAGAGCCTTCCAGAAGTTCCTAAACCGCTCCAGTCGGAGCACGTTATCATTCTTGTTAGTTCTGAGTGAATTCCCTCGGTATGATAATTCTTTCATCAGTTTGTTCCCCATTTCTTCTCTAGTCCGAGCCTGACACACTATTCTAGCTAGACATGGGTGTGGCTCGTAACACCTGATGACCAAACGGATCTACGGCACCATCGAATCTCAAACTTTAACTGCCAAAACTATTGTTTTTCATCCTGTAGTACCATTTAGAATTACTAAACATCCTTTTTCAGGCCGAGATTTCCATGAGCGCTTTCGTGCGGTTTGTGTTCAAGTATTTCAAACCATACGGACCTATAAATTAGAAGTCATTCCATCTTTATTCCCCTAGAGTCTTCCAGCAGTTCCTAAACCACTCCAGTCGGAGCACGTTATCATTCTTGTTAGTTCTGAGTGAATTCCCTCGGTATGATAATTCTTTCATCAGATTGTTCCCCGTTTCTTCTCTAGCCTGACCCTGACACACTATTCTAGCTAGACATGGGTGTGGCTCGTAACACCTGATGACCAAACGGATCTACGGCACCATCGAATCTCAAACTTTAACTGCCAAAACTATTGTTTTTCATCCTGTAGTCCCATTTAGAATTACTAAACGTCCTTTTTCGAGCCGAGATTTCCATGAAAGCTTTTGTGCGGTTTGCGTGCAAGTATTTCAAACCATACGGACCTAAAAATTAGAAGTCATTCCATCTTTATTCCCCTAGAGCCTTCTAGCAGTTCCTAAACCGCTCCAATCGGAGCACATTATCATTCTTGTTAGTTCTGAGTGAATTCCCTCGGTATGATAATTCTTTCATCAATTTGTTGCCCTTTTCTTCTCTAGCCTGAGCCAGACACACTATTCTAGCTAGACATGGGTGTGGCTCGTAACACCTGATGACCAAACGGATCTACGGCACCATCGAATCTCAAACTTTAACTGCCAAAACTATTATTTTTCATCCTGTAGTCCCTTTTAGAATTACTAAACGTCCTTTTTTGGGCCGAGATTTCCAGGAACGCTTTCTCGAGGTTTGTGTGCAAGTATTTCAATCCATACGGACCTAAAAATTAGAAGGCATTGCATCTTTATTCCCCTAGAGCCTTCTAGCAGTTCCTAAACCGCTCCAATCGGAGCACGTTATCATTCTTGTTAGTTCTGAGTGAATTCCTTCGGTATGATAATTCTTTCATCAGTTTGTTCCCCGTTTCTTCTCTAGCCTGAGCCTGACACACTATTCTAGCTAGACATGGGTGTGCCTCGTAACACCTGATGACCAAACGGATCTACGGCACCATCGAATCTCAACCTTTAACTGCCAAAACTATTATTTTTCATCCTGTAGTCCCTTTTAGAATTACTAAACGTCCTATTTTGGGCCGAGATTTCCAGGAACGCTTTCTCAGGGTATGTGTGCAAGTATTTCAAATCATATGGACCTAAAAATTAGAAGTCATTCCATCTTTATTCCCCTAGAGCCTTCCAGAAGTTCCTAAACCGCTCCAGTCGGAGCACGTTATCATTCTTGTTAGTTCTGAGTGAATTCCCTCGGTATGATAATTCTTTCATCAGTTTGTTCCCCATTTCTTCTCTAGTCCGAGCCTGACACACTATTCTAGCTAGACATGGGTGTGGCTCGTAACACCTGATGACCAAACGGATCTACGGCACCATCGAATCTCAAACTTTAACTGCCAAAACTATTGTTTTTCATCCTGTAGTACCATTTAGAATTACTAAACATCCTTTTTCAGGCCGAGATTTCCATGAGCACTTTCGTGCGGTTTGTGTTCAAGTATTTCAAACCATACGGACCTAAAAATTAGAAGGCATTGCATCTTTATTCCCCTAGAGCCTTCCAGTAGTTCCTAAACCGCTCCAATCGGAGCACGTTATCATTCTTGTTAGTTCTGAGTGAATTCCCTCGGTATGATAATTCTTTCATTAGTTTGTTTCCCGTTTCTTCTCTAGCCTGAGCCTGACACACTATTCTAGCTAGATATGGGTGTGGCTCGTAACACCTGATGACCAAACGGATCTACGGCACCATCGAATCTCAAACTTTAACTGCCAAAACTATTGTTTTTCGTCCTGTAGTCCCTTTTAGAATTACTAAACGTCCTTTTTTGGGCCGAGATTTCCAGGAACGCTTTCTCGAGGTTTGTGTGCAAGTATTTAAAATCATACGGACCTCAAAATTAGAAATCATTCCATCTTTATTCCCCTAGAGCCTTCCAGCAGTTCCTAAACCGCTCTAGTCGGAGCACGTTATCATTCTTGTTAGTTCTGAGTGAATTCCTTCGGTATGATAATTCTTTCATCAGTTTGTTCCCCATTTCTTCTCTAGCCTGAGTGAGGGAGTCCTTGACTAGGGGGCGTCCCGATAGCCGGACTATCATCATCAGCCGGACTATTATCGTCAGCCGGACTATCATCGTCGGCCGGACTCCAAGACTATGAAGATACAAGATTGAAGACTTCGTCCCGTGTCTGGATGGGACTTTCCTTGGCGTGGAAGGCAAGCTTGGCGATACGGATATGTAGATCTCCTACCATTGTAACCGACTCTGTGTAACCCTAGCCCTCTCCGGTGTCTATATAAACCGGATGGCTTTAGTCCGTAGGACACAACAACAACCATTACAACAATCATACCATAGGCTAGCTTCTAGGGTTTAGCCTCATTGATCTCGTGGTAGATCTACTCTTGTAATAACCACATTATCAATATCAATCAAGCAGGACGTAGGGTTTTACCTCCATCAAGAGGGCCCGAACCTGGGTAAAACATCGTGTCCCTTGTCTCCTGTTACCATCCGCCTAGACGCACAGTTCGGGACCCCCTACCCGAGATCCGCCGGTTTTGACACCGACATTGGTGCTTTCATTGAGAGTTCCTCTGTGTCGTCACCGATAGGCTTGATGGCCTCTTCAATCAACAACGACGCAGTCCTGGGCGAGACTTTTCTCCCTGGACAGATTTTCGTATTCGGCGGCTTCGCACTGCGGGCCAATTCGCTTGGCCATCTGGAGCAGATCGAAAGCTACGCCCCTGGCCGTCAGGTCAGGTTTGGAAGCCTAAACTTCACGGCCGATATCCGCGGAGACTTGATCTTCGATGGATCCGAGCCGCAGCCGAGCGTGCCGCACTGTCACGATGGGCACGACCTAACTCTGCCGCCGGACAGTACCTTGGAGGCCGCACACGAATCCGCTCCGACCCATAGTCCGGAGCCGATCGCGTAGATCGAGGACGGGTGGCTGGACACCACCTCGGGAGCTGCAACTTCCACGGCGATGGAGCCGAACACTGACCTCGTACCTTATAAAGCTCGTGACTCCGAGGTGCCGGACTCCCTACCGGACTCCGAACCTCCTGCGCCCCTGCCAATCGAATCTGATTGGGCGCCGATCATGGAGTTCACCGCTGCGGACATCTTTCAACACTCACCCTTTGGTGACATCTTAAAATCGCTAAAGCATCTCTCGCTATCTGGAGAGCCCTGGCCGGACTACGGCCAGGATGGTTGGGGTGCGGACGACGAAGAAATCCAAAGCCCACCCACCACCCACTTTGTAGCCACTGTCGACGATCTAACCGACGTACTAGACTATGACTCCGAAGACATCAATGGTATGGACGACGATGCCGGAGACGATCAAGAACCAGCGCCTACAGGGCACTGGAAGACCACCTCGTCATACGACATATACATGGTGGACACCCCAAAAGATGGGGACAGCGAAGAAGCAGCGGAGGAAGATTCCTTAAAGATACAGCCCAAGCGCCGACGTTAGCGGCGCCGCTCTAAATCCCGCCACAGCAAGAATGGAGATTTCGGCACAGGAGATAACAACACCCCAGAAAGTGCCGAAGATAACCCCCTCCAGCAAGATTCAGCGCAGGAGGATGCAGAAGCAAGCCCTCACGAGAGAGCGGCAGACGAAGAGGTCGAGGATGATAATTACATACCTCCCTCCGGAGACGAGCCAAGCCTCGACGACGAAGAATTCGTCGTGCCTGAGGATCCCGTCGAACAAGAGCGTTTCAAATGCAGGCTAATGGCCACAGCAAATATCCTAAAGAAAAAGCAGCAACATCTTCAAGCTGATCAAGACCTGCTGGCCGACAGATGGACCGAGGTCCTCGCGGCCGAAGAGTATGAACTCGAACGCCCCTCCAAAAGCTACCCAAAACGCAAGTTGCTCCCACGACTAGAGGAGGAAGCATACAAACCTTCATCACCAGCGCACAATACGGCAGACCGACCACCTCGTGGCCGCGACAGAGAGGCATCTAAGCCCTCCACCAAAACCGTACCCCGGCACCGCTCAAAAAGTATGAAGCCACGGGGGAACGCGCCTGACTTGCGGGATATGTTGGAGGACAAGGCAAAACAATCCAGATCTATCTATGGATCACGTGGGCGCCCCAAGACCCACAACGAATACCGTCGCACCGGATACAACAACTCCAACCGGGCCAAACACAGCAGACAACGCTCTCTTGAGCTACGTCGTGATATTGCTCAATACAGAGGCACCGCACACCCACTATGCTTCACTGACGAAGTAATGGATCATCAAATCCCTGAAGGGTTTAAACCCGTTAACATCGAATCCTACGATGGCACAACAGACCCCGCGGTTTGGATCGAGGATTATCTCCTTCATATCCATATGGCCCGCGGCGACGATCTTCACGCCATCAAATATCTCCCGCTCAAGCTTAAAGGACCAGCTCGACATTGGCTCAAAAGCCTGCCCGCAGAGTCAATTGGGTGTTGGGAGGACCTGGAAGCCGCATTCCTCGACAACTTCCAGGGCACATATGTGCGACCACCAGACGCAGATGACCTAAGTCACATAATCCAACAGCCAGACGAATCGGCCAGACAATTCTGGACACGGTTCTTAACAAAGAAAAATCAAATCGTCGACTGTCCGGATGCAGAGGCCCTCGCTGCCTTCAAAGATAACATCCGCGATGAGTGGCTGGCCCGACACCTAGGACAGGAAAAGCCGAAATCCATGGCAGCCCTCACATCACTCATGACCCGCTTCTGTGCGGGAGAGGATAGCTGGCTAGCTCGCAGCAACAACCTCAGCAAAAATGATGGCAGTCCGGATACCACGGACCGCAGTGGCAGGTCGCGTCGAAACAAAAACAAATGCCGCATTAACGGCGACAGCAATGAGGATACGGCAGTCAACGCCGGATTCCGAAGCTCTAAACCCGGTCAACGGAAGAAGCCATTTAAAAGAACCACTCCGGGCCCGTCCAATTTGGACCAAATACTCGACCGCTCTTGCCAAATTTATGGCACCCCCAAAAAGCCAGCTAACCACACCAACAGAGATTGTTGGGTATTCAAGCAGGTAGGCAAATTAATTGCCGAAAACAATTACAAGGGGCTACACAACGATGACGAGGAAGAGACCCGGCCGCCGAACAATTGAGGACAGAAGGGATTCCCCCCACAAGTGCGGACGGTAAACATGATATACGCAACGCATATACCCAAGAGGGAGCGGAAGCGCGCACTAAGGGACGTATATGCGATGGAGCCAGTCGCCCCAAAGTTCAACCCATGGTCCTCTTGCCCGATCACTTTCGATCGAAGAGACCATCCGACCAGTATCCGCCATGGCGGATTCGCCGCATTGGTTTTAGACCCTATCGTCGATGGATTTCACCTCACGAGAGTCCTGATGGATGGCGGCAGTAGCCTGAACCTGCTTTATCAGGATACAGTGCGCAAGATGGGCATAGACCCTTCAAGGATTAAACCTACAAAGACGACCTTCAAAGGCGTGATACCAGGTGTTGAGGCCAATTGTACAGGCTCAGTCACACTGGAAGTGGTCTTCGGATCCCCGGATAATTTCCGAAGCGAGGAGTTAATCTTCGACACAGTCCCATTCCGAAGCGGCTATCACGCACTGCTCGGATGAACCGCGTTCGCAAAGTTCAACGCGGTGCCGCATTATGCATACCTCAAGCTCAAGATGCCAGGCCCTCGTGGAGTCATCACGGTCAATGGAAATACGGAACGCTCCCTCCGAACGGACGAACATACAACGGCTCTCGCGGCAGAAGTACAAAGCAGCCTTCTAAGGCAATTTTCGAGTCCGGCCATTAAACGACCGGACACGGCCAAACGCGCCCGGAGCAACATCAACCAAGACCACCTGGCACGTTCCGAGCACGCGTAGCAATGCGGCCCCAACCCCAACCCTTGCATGATTGCAAGACAAACTCTCCGCGTACACCATTACGCTCTGGAGATACCATGGGCATAGGGGGAGGGGCACGACCACAACAGACCCAGAGTGCGGTTCGACTACACCAGGGGCTCCCAAGTGTGTCGCTCTTTTTATTTTTTATTATTTATTTTTCTTCTTTTTATACATAGGACTCTGTCCGGTGGCGAACCTGCCGAACTCATGATGCAACAGCCAATGAGGGACAAAGGCTGCGACGAACACTCAGGTGGTCTCCATTACGAGCATTAAATTTGTTAAATACACCATTCCGCAGCCTACCCCTGGAGGGAGACACCTTTAATTAGGCCAATCCCTTGCTTACCGCACTATTTGTATCATTCCGCACTCATAGCAGAATTTCTTGAATAAATAATGCAGCACTTTTTGCCTATAATTGCATTACTATATATATGTTCATTTATGACATGTTGCATCCGTATATTTTGGTGCGGCCGAATACACCAGGGGCTTATGTTCCCCGCATTATGGTGTGATAAGTCCGAACACTTTCACAAGTGCGGCACCCCGAACTTATAGCATTATATGAATCGGCTTCGAATCATGTCTTGGGTCAATAGTTGGGTTTGCCCGGCTCCCATGTTTTGGCACCTTACGTTCTGTTCCGTCGGCTAAGGTAGCACTGGGAGAACCACTGCGATTGCGCCCCGGTTGAGCTGGGTTAACGCCTCAGTGGAGAAAGATAAAACTGACTGTCATGATAAGGCGAGAGACTGGTCGCTGCTCGAGAGGTCTTTTCGAGTCCCTAAAGACTTATGCCGCTTCGAGCGAAGAACCGGATAATGTCTGGCCAAGGCATGGATAGCGCCCCGAACTCGGTCTTCCGAATACTAGGGGCTTCGCCGAAATTTAAAATTATAGAATTCTATGGCTAAGTGAGAGTGTTCAAGCATTATAAGTCCGGTTGCCTTGTTCGTTGTGTTGAGCGCCTCCCTAGATGGACCCAAAAATGGGAACAAGAGTGCTCAAGTTTATCCCGAACACCCCAGCACTCGTGGCATGGGGGCTGAAGCCGACGACTTGCCATCTCTCAGATTTAATAAACGGCCGCACAGAAGGTAATATTTTAAATCAATAAGCGTTGCTTAGCGCATGTGAACAAAGTTTTCAGCGCACAGGATAACACATTGCGAATTTACTCAATAATTACATCTCTGGGGCGCTCATCCGCAATCTTGCGGGCACCCTTCAGGACAGTCTTATAGTACATCTCTGGCGTACGATACTCCTTGCCCGTTGGTGGCGCGTCAGTGAGAAGCCTCTCTGCATCCAGCTTGCCCCAATGCACCTTTGCGCGGGCAAGGGCCCGACGAGCACCTTCAATACAGGCGGAGCGCTTGATGACCTCCACCCAGGGGAACGCATCCACCAACCGCCGCACGAGGCTGAAGTAGCTCCCAGGCATGGCCTCTCCAGGCCACAGCCGGACTATGAGGCCCTTCATGGCCTGCTCGGCTACCTTGTGGAGCTCGACCAGCTGCTTCAGCTGGTCGCTAGGGGGCACCGGATGGCCGGCCTCAGCGTACTGAGACCAGAAGACCTTCTCCGTTGAGCTCCCCTCCTCGGCTCGGTAGAATGCGGCGGCATTAGACACGCTGCGAGGCAGATCTGCAAACACCCCTGGAGAGCTCCGAATTCGGGTAAGTAACACGTAATTTACATTCACATGCTTACTTTGCATGAAAAATGCCTTACCCGCCGCTATCTTCTTCACCGACTCAATCTCCTGAAGGGACTTATGGGCCTCGGCCTTGGCGGCTTTGGCACTTTTGAGAGCCGAGGCAAGCTCGGACTCTCGAGTCTTTGAGTCGTGCTCCAAACTCTCATGCTTTTCCATGAGAGCCTGGAGCTCTTGCCGAACCTCCGCCACCCTAGCCTCCTGCTTTTCTCGCTCTACCCGTTCCGCGGCGGCATTGCGTTCGGCCACGGACACGGCCTCCTTCAGGGTTGCCACCTCGTTCGTGGCCCCTGCAGTACCAACATTATCCTTGTTATTTTTATCGCAACCTAAATCCTTTTTATAAGGTAATAATTCAAAGTGGTGTTATTCACCTTCTTTGTCCTCGAGCTGCTTCTTGGCATGGCCGAGCTCTTACTCTGACCGTTCGAGCTCCTGCTTCAAAGCACCGACCTCCGCAGTCAGTGCGGCAGAGGTGAGCAGCGCAGCCTGCAAACCCATATTGACATAATTTTTTTTAGCAACCCTGTGTATATCTTTTTTAGATCCTTAGTCCGGCTTTTCTTTCCGAACACCGAAACGAGCATCAGGGGCTACTATCTATGCGGTATTACATTGCATATTTTTCACTTCTTACCTCAAAGCCCGATAGAAGCCTACTGCATGCTTCGGTCAGCCTGCTCTTGGCGAGCTGCACCTTCTGAATCACCGCACTCATAATAGTGCGATGTCCTTCCTCGATGGAAGCGCCTTCGAGCACCTCCAATAAGTTGTCCGGCGCCTCCGTTTGGACGGAGGCCGCCGGCGTCACGGTCTTGCCCTTCTTGCGATGGGGCCGCCGGCCGGACTCCGGAACCACTGCGGGTTCCGATGTGGGGTCCGACGCAAAGTCCGGGAGGCTGCCTTGTGGCGCCTCCGGAGCCTCCCCCTGGTGGGTCCCTTCTCGGGATCCCACCTCGGCGTCCTCAGCGTCGCGAGGGGTGGAGGCAGTCGGGATGGAGTCCACATCCGACGGAGCCAACGACCCGCTCGATGAAGCGGGGAGATCATCATCGGCCAGACTACAGGCAGCGTGCGGCATTAGAATGACACTATGTGACACAAAAGAGAAATTATAAATCATTCAGGAATCTGGATACTTACGATCTCGCCGGAGGCCTGGCCCTTGACAGCCATTCTTCGTCGCCAACGTTGACGTTGGCGGAGCTGTTCGGGGGAATAGTCCTTCCCCTCTTGGACCCTTCGGCCTCCCCTGTTGGGGAAGCCTTCCTCTTCCTCTCTCCCTCCTCTGGGAGAGAGTCCTCTTTCTCCTCCTCGTTTTCGGGGGAGGAGTCCGCCTCGGAGTCGTCGGACACCTGAAAATGGGAACTCTTTCGAGTACCCGTGGCCTCCTTCTTGGCCTTCTTCTCCGGCACCACGTGCGGTGCCGGAACCAGCAGCTCCGCTAGACGGGCGTCTACTGGGTTTTCTGGCATAGGAGCCGGACAGATGATCTGCTCCGCCTTCCTCATCCAGTCCTGTCAAAGGAAAAGGGAAATTGAAACCCGCATAGAGTCAAACTATGAATAGTAAGTGTCCCGTAAAGGGGTAGAATCACTTACCTCGTCAGCTTGACACTGCGAGCGAAATCCGCGATCTTCGGTGGCGGATGCGGGGGCTTCGGCGCCCTTGAAGAGCACTTTCCAGGCATCTTCGTATCTAGTGTCGAAGAGCCTGCTCAAGGTCTGGTGCTGTGCCGGATTGAACTCCCACAATTTAAATGCCCGTTCTTGGCACGGGAGAATCCGGCGGATGAGCATGACCTGGACCATGCTGACAAGCTTGAGCTTCTTGTTCACCAGCCTCTGGATACAGGCTTGGAGTCCGATCAGCTCCTCCGAATCACCCCAGGTCAGGCCGCTCTCCTTCCAAGAGGAGAGCCGCATGGGGATCCAAGATCTAAATTCGGGGGCCGCTACCCATCTAGGGTCATGCGGCTCGGTGATGTAGAACCACCCCGATTGCCATCCCTTGATGGTTTCCACGAAGGCACCCTCGAGCCAGACGACGTTGGGTATCTTACCCAACATGGTGCCTCCGCACTCCGCTTGAGTGCCCTTCACCACCTTCGGCTTGACATTGAAGGTCTTGAGCCACAAGCCGAAGTGAGGCTGGATGCATAGGAAGGCCTCGCACATGACGATAAACGCCGAGATGTTGAGGATGAAGTTTGGCGCCAGATCGTGGAAATCCAGGCCGTAATAGTACATGAGCCCCCGGACAAAGGGATGCAATGGGAAGCCCAGTCCGCGGAGGAAGTGGGGAAGGAATACGACCCTCTCATGGGGCCTGGGGGTGGGGACGAGCTGCCCCTCGTCGGGCAGCCGGTGCGCGATGTCACCGGATAGATATCCGGCGCTGCGCAGTCTTTCGATGTGCCCCTCCGTAAGGGAGGAGGTCATCCACTTGCCTCCCACTCCAGACATGACTGGAGAAGGTTGAGACGAGATGTGCGGGCTTGGGCGCTGGAGCTCGAGTGCGCGGAGATGGATAAGCAAAGGAGGAAGAAGGCGTAGGTGAAAGGGTGGATCCTAATCCCCTTATATATGGGCGGACGAAGTCTATGCGTCCCCACTGGCCTGGTAAAACTCGCTTATCCCCCAAGCGCCACCATCAATGGCGCGGTTGGGTTACCCACGTCCGTATTGATGAGAATCCCGGAATAAGGGGAACACGATCTCTGTTTCGACAAGACATGCCAAGGAAACCGCTTCGCTAAACGCGCTGAGGTGGTAAAGTAAAAAACGATTCAAGTAAGGGCTTGGTAGTGGTGTGACGTCATGCCGCAAAAAACGTCAGCAGATTGAACTTGCGTATATATTATTCTCTCTACGGTGGAATGTGGAAATTATTTTTGCAGAGCCGGACACTATCCTGGTGTTCACAATCTTCTATGAATTATTCGGAGGAGGAACCCGCCTTGCAATGCCGAACAATATGCGCGCCGGACTCATCGTCATTGAAGCATGTTTCAGGGGCTAATGAGGGAGTCCTGGACTAGGGGGTGTCCGGATAGCCGGACTATCATCATCAGCCAGACTATCATCGTCAGCCGGACTATCATCGTCGGCCGGACTCCAAGACTATGAAGATACAAGATTGAAGACTTCGTCCCATGTCCGGATGGGACTTTCCTTGGCGTGGAAGGCAAGCTTGGCGATGCGGATTTGTAGATCTCCTACCATTGTAACCGACTCTGTGTAACCCTAGCCCTCTCCGGTGTCTATATAAACCGGATGGCTTTAGTCCGTAGGACACAACAACAACCATTACAACAATCATACCATAGGCTAGCTTCTAGGGTTTAGCCTCATTGATCTCGTGGTAGATCTACTCTTGTAATACCCACATTATCAATATCAGTCAAGCAGGACGTAGGGTTTTACCTCCATCAAGAGGGCCCGAACCTGGGTAAAACATCGTGTACCTTGTCTCCTGTTACCATCCGCCTAGACGCACAGTTCGGGACCCCCTACCCGTGATCCGCCGGTTTTGACACCGACACTGAGCCTGACACACTATTCTAGCTAGACATGGGTGTGGCTCGTAACACCTGATGACCAAACGGATCTACGGCACCATCGAATCTCAAACTTTAACTGCCAAAACTATTATTTTTCATCCTATAGTCCCATTTAGAATTACTAAACGTCCTTTTTCGGGCTGAGATTTCCATGAACGCTTTCGTGCGGTTTGTGTGCAAGTATTTCAAACCATACAGACCTACAAATTAGAAGTCATTCCATCTTTATTCCCCTAGAGCCTTCCAGCAGTTCCTAAACCGCTCCAGTCGGAGCACGTTATCATTCTTGTTAGTTCTGAGTGAATTCCCTCGGTATGATTATTCTTTCGTCAGTTTGAACCCCGTTTCTTCTCTAGCCTGAGCCTGACACACTATTCTAGCTAGACATGGGTGTGGCTCGTAAGACCTGATGACCAAACGGATCTACGGCACCATCGAATCTCAAACTTTAACTGCCAAAACTATTGTTTTTCATCCTGTAGTCCCATTTAGATTTACTAAACGTCCTTTTTTGGGCCGAGATTTCCAGGAACGCTTTCGTGCGGTTTGTGTGCAAGTATTTCAAACCATACGGACCTCAAAATTAGAAGTAATTCCATCTTTATTCCCCGAGAGCCTTCCAGTAGTTCCTAAACCGCTCCAGTCGGAGCACGTTATCATTCTTGTTAGTTCTGATTGAATTCCCTCGGTATGATAATTCTTTCATCAGATTGTTGCCCGTTTCTTCTCTAGCCAGAGCCTGACACACTATTCTAGCAAGACATGGGTGTGGCTCGTAACACCTAATGACCAAACGGATCTACGGCACCATCGAATCTCAAACTTTAACTGCCAAAACTATTGTTTTTCATCATGTAGTCCCTTTTAGAATTACTAAACGACCTTTTTTGGGCCGAGATTTCTAGGAACGCTTTCGTGCGTGTGTGTCCAAGTATTTCAAACCATACGGACCTAAAAATTAGAAGTCATTCCATCTTTATTCCCCTAGAGCCTTCCAGCAGTTCCTAAACCGCTCTAGTCGGACCACGTTATCATTCTTGTTAG
The DNA here is from genome assembly GCA_904067115.1 of Aegilops sharonensis. Classification (NCBI taxonomy): domain Eukaryota; kingdom Viridiplantae; phylum Streptophyta; class Magnoliopsida; order Poales; family Poaceae; genus Aegilops; species Aegilops sharonensis. The sequence goes on from CAJFDF010000150.1 coordinate 183,151, forward strand.
TTCTGAGTGAATTCCCTCGGTATGATTATTCTTTCATCAGTTTGTACCCCGCTTCTTCTCTAGCCTGAGCCTGGCATACTATTCTAGCTAGACATGGGTGTGGCTCGTAACACCTGATGACAAAATGGATCTAATGCACCATCGGATCTCAAACTTTAACTGCCAAAACTATTGTTTTTATTCCTGTAGTCCCATTTAGAATTACTAAATGTCCTTTTTTGGGCCATGATTTCCAGGAACGTTTTCGTGCGGTTTGTGTGCAAGTATATCAAACCATACGGACCTAAAAATTAGAAGTCATTCCATCTTTATTCCCCTAGAGCCTTCCAGCAATTCCTAAACGGCTCTAGTCGGAGCACGTTATCATTTTTGTTAGTTCTGAGTGAATTTCCTCGGTATGATAATTCTTTCATCAGTTTGTTCCCTGTTTTTTCTCTAGCCTGAGCCTGACACACTATTCTAGCTAGACCTGGGTGTGGCTCGTAACACCTGATGACCAAACGGATCTACGGCACCATCGAATCTCAAACTTTAACTGCCAAAATTATTGTTTTTCATCCTGTAGTACCATTTAGAATTACTAAACATCCTTTTTCGGGCCGAGATTTCCATGAACGCTTTCGTGCGGTTTGTGTGCAATTATTTCAAACCATACGAACCTAAAAATTAGAAGTTATTCCATCTTTATTCCCCTAGAGCCTTCCAGCAGTTCCTAAACCGCTCTAGTCGGAGCACGTTATCATTCATGTTAGTTCTGAGTGAATTCCCTCGGTATGATAATTCTTTCATCAGTTTGATCCCCGTTTCTTCTCTAGCCTGAGCCTGACACACTATTCTAGCTAGACATGGGTGTGGCTCGTAACACCTGATGACCAAACGGATCTACGGCACCATCGAATCTCAAACTTTAACTGCCAGAACTATTGTTTTTCATCCTGTAGTCCCATTTAGAATTACTAAACATCCTTTTTCGGGCCGAGATTTCCATGAACGTTTTCGTGCGGTTTGTGTGCAAGTATTTCAAGCCATACGGACCTTAAAATTAGAAGTCATTTCATCTTTATTCCCCTAGAGCCTTCCAGCAGTTCCTAAACCGCTCCAATCGGAGCACGTTATCATTCTTGTTAGTTCTGAGTGAATTCCCTCGGTATGATAATTCTTTCATTAGTTTCTTGCCCGTTTCTTCTCTAGCCTGAGCCTGACACACTATTCTAGCTAGATATGGGTGTGGCTCGTAACACCTGATGACCAAACGGATCTACGGCACCATCGAATCTCAGACTTTAACTGCCAAAACTATTGTTTTTCATCCTGTAGTCCCTTTTAGAATTACTAAACGTCCTTTTTTGGGCCGAGATTTCCAGGAACGCTTTCTCGAGGTTTGTGTGCAAGTATTTAAAATCATACGGACATAAAAATTAGAAGTCATTCCATCTTTATTCCCCTAGAGCCTTCCAGCAGTTCCTAAACCGCTCCAGTCGGAGCACGTTATCATTCTTGTTAGTTCTGAGTGAATTCCCTCGGTATGATAATTCTTTCATCAGTTTGTTCACCGTTTCTTCTCTTTCCTGAGCCTGACACACTATCCTAGCTAGACATGGGTGTGGCTCGTAACACCTGATGACCAAACGGATCTACGACACCATCGAATCTCAAACTTTGACTGCCAAAACTATTGTTTTTCATCCTGTAGTCCCTTTTAGAATTAATAAACGTCCTTTTTTGGGCAGAGATTTCTAGGAACGCTTTCTCGGGGTTTGTGCGCAAGTATTACAAATCATCCGGACCTAAAAATTAGAAGTCATTCCATCTTTATTCCCCTAGAGCCTTCCAGCAGTTCCTAAACCGCTCCAATAGGAGCACGTTATCATTCATGTTAGTTCTGAGTGAATTCCCTCGGTATGATAATTCTTTCATCAGTTTGTTCCCCGTTTTTTCTCTAGCCTGAGCCTGACACACTATTCTAGCTAGACATGGGTGTGGCTCGTAACACCTGATGACCAAACGGATCTACGGCACCATCGAATCTCCAACTTTAACTGCCAAAACTATTGTTTTTAATTTTGTAGTCCCATTTAGAATTACTAAACATCCTTTTTTTGGCTGGGATTTCTAGGAACGCTTTTGTGCGGTTTGTGTGCAAGTATTTCAAATCATACGGACCTAAAAATTAGAAGTCATTCCATCTTTATTCCCCTAGAGCCTTCCAGCAGTACCTAAACCGCTCCAGTCGGAGCACGTTATCATTCTTGTTAGTTCTGAGTGAATTCCCTCGGTATGATAATTCTTTCATCGGTTTGTTCCCCGTTTCTTCTCTTGCCTGAGCCTGACACACTATTCTAGCTAGACATGAGTGTGGCTCGTAACACCTGATGACCAAACGGATCTACAACACCATCGAATCTCAAACTTTAAATGGCAAAACTATTGTTTTTCATCCTGTAGTCCCTTTTAGAATTACTAAACGTCCTTTTTTGGGCAGATATTTCCAGGAACGCTTTCTCGGGGTTTGTGTGCAAGTATTTCAAATAATACGGACCTCAAAATTAGAAGTCATTCCATCTTTATTCCCCTAGAGCCTTCCAGCAGTTCCTAAACCGCTCCAGTCGGACACGTTATCATTCTTGTTAGTTCTGAGTGAATTCCCTCGGTATGATAATTCTTTCATCAGTTTGTTCCC
>CAJFDF010000151.1:132312-148279 GCA_904067115.1 Aegilops sharonensis
CCGCTCCCTCTGGACTCTGCAGCTCCTCCTCTTGCTCTTGGTGTCCATCTTGGGCTGCAGCTTCTCCTAGGTTGGTTCCTTGGTACCTAAGCATGCACAACATTCCAGATTGAGGTAGTAGCCATGTCTCGAGAGGGTCATATGATATTTCACTAAGGAGAGAAGTCACCTCGGTCTCGAGAGCTCGAGCTCGTGCTCTAGTCATGGGTCCTCTTGGCTCTTGATGAGACGGTTGTGGATGCATGGGGATGATCGTGGGATGCTCCGCATCACAAGATGCAAGCGCAAGTCGTCCAAGTCAACATCTACATGGCGACCACCATCACGTTCGTGATCAATATCGTCATGACGGGCAAGTCACCCCCAAGCATCATGTGCACGACGACGACGAACGCCAAGGAGCTCAAGTACGACAACGACATCATCATCATGAAGATGCTCCACAAGCGCAAATGCACAAGACCCAACAAGCCCTACTTCACGCCAAGTCCAAGCTCCATAAGCACAAGAGAAGACCGCGAGACGAGCACCACCAAGACGGCGCTAAGGCTACAACAACCACTTCGGCATCTTCGCCAAGTGCAATCAAGGCATCTTCGCCTTTGGACGTATGGCATCTTCGCCTACTTCCCACGTGTATGCCTACATCTACTTCATCAAGTCCAAGGCGAGCACATACAAGCGAGGGTGACACTTCCATCTTCGGAAGCCCCCCAAGGAAGATGGCCGAGCATGGGAAATTCCCTTCGGTCATGGAGACGAGCTATGAGGTGCCACATAACATGGGCCTCCCACACCAAGACGGTGACAAGACGGTCGAGCAAGGGCCATCCCCTTCGACCACGGCGACGAGCGCGAACCCCTCCAACAACATGAAGACGGCGCCAACATTGGACTCCTCCTCCGAGTCAAGCTACGCGACCGCGCATGGAGACATTTGCACCAACATCTCTCCGACACCCACATATGAAGAAATGCCCCAAGTGCGATGTGAGGAGAGCCACCACCCCATGAGTAACATGAGTGACTCCACCATACGTGACATTGAGAGCATTTCCTATGAGAGGATGAGTGTGACCACCACTAGCCCAACACATGAGAGCATGCCACACATCCTATGTGAGGTTGAGCCCGATTTGAGTGACTCCACCAACCATATGAGTGAGAGCATCCTTGAGGGAGTGAGTGAGCCACAACACGTAGTGAGTGAGGTAGTTGAACGGCATGTGAGGCCATTATGATTCCTAACGACTTAACCTCTACTCCTAGTGTGTTTTCTTCTTTGGTGCCAGGTCTCCTACATGACGACACGCCTATCCTTGACGAGTCTATTCCTCCATTGGAGACGATGATGGCCATGGTGGACGATGATGCACCCCCCACATGGTTCCATCAAGATGAAGATGACAACGATTGGATCTTCGACACCTCACCTACAACACATGAGCGATGCTCCAAAGGTAACATAGGTGATGGTGCTTCTCTTGTCCCACTAGTGGACTCTCTTGACATCGATTGCTCCCATGATGTTGAAACACCTATTACCATGCTTCATGCTAGTGAAACTTCTTCATGCCTTGACTTACCTATTTATGATGAATATGATGATGAGCATGTTGAGTTGCCTAGTTGTGATGCTATGCTCCATAGGATATCTTGTGAAAATTCTATTGGTCACATTATGTTTGACAATCCATTGAACTTGTCATATGCTATGAGTGAGATCTCCCATATTGCATCATTACAATCTCAACATAGTAACTATGCATGCCCCATTAAAATCAATCCCATTTGCACTAATGGCATAGATGACGAGATGATGGTCATTGGCTTTTGCTTCTCTTGTGATGATATTGCCATGCTTCCTTTACATGATTTGTGCAATTCCTCTACTATGACATGCCATGATCACATTATTTCGAATATGCATTGTTTTGGATGTTGTCAATATTCTCCACGTGATGTTTCTACTCTTGCTCATGAGGCAACCCCCATAGTTTCCTCATACATATTAGGAGATCTTGATGCATTTCATACTTTGCATGATTCCCATGATAGTGTACACCATATGCATTCCATGAATAACAATGCTCTAGATAATTCTAAGGATGCATTACATCCTTTGAGTCTCCATTATGCGATACATAATAACAATCCTATCATGATGGATGACATGTTTCTATATCACGCATCTCATTTTTTTGCGCATTGGTTATTTTGTGCCAACAAACACACGCACGTGCACATCATGATGGATGATGTGTACATCTACCACGCACACACAATTTTTCCTTTGTCTTTGTTTTGTGTAGGTACTCATGAATACTCGTCAACCTCTCAATCCCAATGATAGAGGCGAGGGTGTCCCGATCTTTCGATGAGATGATAACTATCAATTTGGTGGAGACGACTTTGACGATCCGACTAAAAACGTGCACGACGTTCCGCCTTAGCAATCGCTAAACCAACTCCGAGAGGTTATTGACCACGCTGGAGCACGATCAACCTGACCACGAAGGTCTATTTCTGCAAGCAATCGAAGAACAAGCAAGAATGTGATAAAGCAATCTGAATATTGCGAATATATATGAAGTATTGATAATGGTGGGGATCCGTAAGCGGTCTTGGTCTGGTCGTTGGACACAAACGAAGTACACGAAGTTGCAATGGCTAACTTTTAACTAAACAAATCCAAAGGGAAAAGCTACTAGATGGATCTATTTATATAGGAGCAAGGGGTGGCGGCCAAGGAGGTGGGAGGACGTCCCAAGGCAGCCTAAAACTAACCCTAGGTCGTACAAGGCCAATGGGCCCAAGTGGAGGTGACGTAACATCTTTGGACTTGTAGTTTGACTCGGATTCTGGTGCAGCGTCAGATTGTTTTGTCCATAACTCAACGCTCCAGATTGATTTTAAGGTGATTCCAATTGGGTTGGAAAGAGCATGAAATCTACTTTCCAAAAAAAAAAAGAATCACCCAATTCGGAGTCCGTATGAAAAAGTTGTTGGCGTTTTGAGTCAGGTATGTCTGTGCAGTCTGAATCTGAATCCAGAACGTGAGAGACTTGGACTCTATCTTCTCTTGGCCCAAAAGTGACGTGAGAGGACTTTTTGAACAGCACCAAAACTTCTCCTTTTCCCTTATCTTCATATGTGTATTGTACAAATGTCCCATACACCTGCAATTAGACAAAACACAAAAGTATGTGAAGTATTTTTGTTCTGTATAACATAAATAGATTATTGAATAGTTTGCACTAGAAATCACCTGACAAATATGCATGTATGCAATATTTTTGGTCTTATCCAAGGTAGTCATGTCCTCATCATCCTCCACTTCTTGAAAACAAAGCCGTCCTCGGCGGTTCTTAGTCTGAAATGTGGCTAACAAAAGAGACAAGGTGTACATGTTGTATACGTATATGTCATCCATTTTTACTTCCCTTGATTTTTGCACATATGACACATGAATAGATGAGTAACTTGCATAGTTCATAAAATCTAAAGCCAAAACATTATCACAAGAAGTAGAAGGCATGAAAATATTGCAACTCAGTTTGCACATATAAGTGAAGCTCTTATTCATTTCAAAAGATTGATAATGTTCATCATTAAACCATCCCAACATTGGTGAATAAACCTTACTTGCATCAAATTTACATGCTACAACATGCTTAAATAAGCAAACATGCAATAAGTCATTCGACACAGAATCATCGCCAAGATTAGAGGTCATATCAAAATGATTAAACATTGATTCTTTTGCATCAACAGTTAATTCAATGGGTGCACTGAAAATTGTTGGTATTTCAGTTGTTTGATCACATGACGCATTTATGACAGTATCAAGATTCTCTAAAATAGGTGATGTGCTCAAATCACCAGATAACTCAACACATGATGCACTCAAGTTAACTAGGGATGCATCATTCTCATGTGAAGTTATATCATTAATACCTTTATTGTTACCTTGTCGCAAAGACGTTGCTGATGTAGGTACGGGCGTTGACAATGCACCATACACTTGAGATGATGTCGCGCTCAAAATCTGAGGTGGGGCTGCTCTAGTAGGTGCAACGGTGGAGGAACCAACCGGCGGTGGTGAGCATGAACTGGAATAGTAGTTGTTGTAGTCACCCAATGCATCCTCCTGTATCTGTCTCTCAAAGGTACAAGCGCGAACATACATACCAGTAATGCAACGAGGAATATCGTGAAATCTTGCACGGATAGCATGGTTCAAACCACCAAAAAATCTATTCATTTTATCATCCTCAGATTCTTGTATGTCACAATGATGCATATAAGATTTGAACTCTTGGTAGTAAGCATGAACAATGTTACTGCCTTGTTTTAATTGTTCCAATTTGCGAAGCAATTCACGACGATAGTAAGGAGGAAAAAATTGTTGTCTCATTACATCTTTCAAATCTTTCCAAGTTGTGGGATGGTTATCATTGTTTTTCTTACAATGCACACTCCACCAAACAGAAGCAAAACCAGTAAATGCTCTAGTGGCAGCTCGTACTCGCTCAAGTTCAGAAAAGTCATGGTGACTAAAAACTTGTTCAACTTCAAGCTCCCAAGCAAGATAAATAGCAGGATTAAATCTACCCTCAAATGACGGTAAAGAGATAACCTGACCATGTGCTTGTGTGTGTTGTCCCAACTCTCGTGATGGTGGAGATGTGTCCGTCATCCAAGAACTTCTATCTCCGGAACCTTTCATGATTAGTAGAAACAAAAAACAAAATTCGAGAATAATGTTCCTATGAACTACTAGGATGTGGTGGTAAAACGCTCACAGTATAGCAAATATCAATATCTTACAAGTTCTTACCATGCAACAGATGGTGACAGACAACCAGTGGTGTCAAGTAACTCTGAAGATTGTGTACAGCGATTGCCAGAGGAACGTACGTATACACGGTGTAGAAATATGTAGAGCTGGGTTGGTTATATATGGTAGCAAATTTTTTTTAGCAATAATCAATTCAAAGATGCAATGTTGAATAAATGCTCAACGACGGTACTGTGCTGGTCCTAGGCTAGACCGGACTAGAGAAGCGAGCCTAGAACACTAATGAGGTCACGGCGTAGCACAACTAGCATCAATGAAGGATAATAAGTAGATCTGGACAGCAAGATATAAGTGAAGATCACAACGGCAGTAAAGATAATGATGAAAAACAACTGCCAAGCAGGATATACGACAACTCTCTCTCCAATTTTCCTCTTGAAAAGTTTGAGCCAATTTTCTGATAACTTTTTTCAAAGAATGCTACTAACTCAAGCTTTCCAACGCAAAAAGAATCACTCAATTCCGAGTTGATATGAGGAGTCAAAAAATTCTAAAACTGGTTTGAAAAACTGAAATAAGCTGTGTTCACGAACTTCGGAGGGCAAAAAGACCTATTTAGAAGCCGATTTTGAGGTGCCAAATATTGAACTAGCTTCTGCAACTAGATGCGGCTCGTCTCTAGCTTTAATTTGAGTACTCGCGGAGCCAAAACGGACTTCGTATGAGGAAGTTATGCCTGTTTTACTGAACAGTGCACAAAACCGATTCCAATCCGAATTCAGCTACGAGATTGAGTCTAGATAGATCCGAACTTTGTTTATTTTTTCTCTTTTTTTTCTCACACTTTTTTTCCTTTTTGCAAACAAACTAGATAAGATGCAGATTGGATCAAGTGAAGATGTGAACGATCTCAACTATGATTATGGCAATGAACGGTGGGTAGCACGTGGTGGAAATTGATGGATGGATGGTGGTCAACGGAAGGATAACGATGCAGCGGCGGCGTGACTAATGTGAACAGAACTCGAAACTCTACACGAACTAGACACTAAGACCAGCAACTCGACACGACGATGCAATCGATAATTCAATAATGCAAACAATGAAAAGAAAACTGCAAAGGCTCAGACTGGCTTGGACAAAGGATGAATAGATCTAACTTTTTTGTGGCTTTTTCTTGGACAATAGGTAAGAAAATAAATTTAATCTAGGGATAATTGGAAATTCTCACCGAGTAACCTGAAAACTGATACCACTTGATAGAGGCGAGGGTGTCCCGATCTTTTGATGAGATGATAACTATCAATTTGGTGGAGACGACTTTGACGATCCGACTACAAACGTGCACGATGTTGCGCCTTAGCAATCGCTAAACCAACTCCGAGAGGTTATTGACCACGCTGGAGCACGATCAACCTGACCACGAAGGTCTATTCCTGCAAGCAATCAAAGAACAAGCAAGAATATGATAAAGCAATCTGAATATTGCGAATATATATGAAGTATTGATAATGGTGGGGATCCGTAAGCGGTCTTGGTCTGGTCGTTGGACACAAACGAAGTACACGAAGTTGCAATGGCTAACTTTTAACTAAACAAATCCAAAGGGAAAAGCTACTAGATGGATCTATTTATATAGGAGCAAGGGGTGGCGGCCAAGGAGGTGGGAGGACGTCCCAAGGCAGCCTAAAACTAACCCTAGGTCGTACAAGGCCAATGGGCCCAAGTGAAGGTGACATAACATCTTTGGACTTGTAGTTTGACTCGGATTCTGGTGCAGCGTTAGATTGTTTTGTCCATAACTCAACGCTCCGGCGGATTTTAAGGTGATTCCAATTGGGTTGGAAAGAGCATGAAATCTACTTTCCAACAAAAAAAGAATCACCCAATTCGGAGTCCGTATGAAAAAGTTGTTGGCGTTTTGAGTCAGGTATGTTTGTGCAGTCTGAATCCGAATCCAGAACGTGAGAGACTTGGACTCTATCTTCTCTTGGCCCAAAAGTGACGTGAGAGGACTTTTTGAACAGCACCAAAACTTCACCTTTTCCCTTATCTTCATATGTGTATTGTACAAATGTCCCATACACCTGCAATTAGACAAAACACAAAAGTATGTGAAGTATTTTTGTTCTGGATAACATAAATAGATTATTGAATAGTTTGCACTAGAAATCACCTGACAAATATGCATGGATGCAATATTTTTGGTCTTAGTCATGTCCTCATCACCCAAGAGTTGACGAAACGAGCTCTTGAGAGCAACGATGCTTTGGGATCCCGTGGACTATCTTTACACCGCTCCCTTCGCGCAAGGACTACGCGCATCTCTTCTACTTGGCTCTCACACGGCTATGGGCTATTTACCACTTGTCACCTTATGCCCATACTATTGTATTCACTTTGCATGTTATGCTTGCTTCTATGCCTTTGCCATGCAATTGTGACCCTTGCTTGCATATACCCATGATTCACCATTATGATACTCCTATGTGTATTTGCATGCTTGGTGGAGATCCTTGTTGCTTTTGCCATGTTTATCATGTGCCCCATGCTATTGTTGATTCTTGTGCTGGGAGAGTCATGATGTCCCATTGCTATTTACATATGGCCTCTCGCCAATACATTGATGATAATTTTCTCATATCTTGCTTTCATGCTTGTGCTATGCCATGTGAATTATTCATGCCCACTATTTGCACACATGACATGCTTGCCATGATTCCTTCTAGTATGCTGCATCTTCGCACTACTAGCTTGCTCGACTTGATCGCTATGATTGCTTGCTATGTTGCATCACCCATGTTCCACTATCACTTCCTTTCTTGGGTTGATGACATATATGCTCATGCCTCTCACATGATATATCTTGATCGTTGTCTCTTGTGTCCATTAGTTGCCTCTTTCATATCCACTTGTATTGAGTGCAACCATACTATGCTTATTGATCTTGGAGACTTTGACATATTACTTGTGATGCATGCTTGTTTGATTGAGCCTATTGCATTTGGTTGTTCTTGCATCATATGCCTCCATACTATGAAATACTCCCTTGTACTTTCTTATGATGAGCATGATGCATACACTTGTTGGGTATCTTACCACACGAATGATAGGTTTTGCACTTCCGCTAACCTCATTTGTTTTTCCGAGTGTTTGTCATGTTCTTTCATTTTGAAGGATTCACAAGGCGGTGCCGTTATGCGACATATTGGGTATGTTAAGACATACATGATGTATCGACTCCAACATCTTTGGGAACTTTCTTGAGGTGAACTCCTTCCCTTTGAGCCATCCTCAAATACGCATATTGGATGGGTCATTCTTTCATTGTTGTTTCCTTCTTGTTGTCTACATGCTACATCTCACGAACGGAGGAGCGACATTGGAGATTGGCTACATGGACCTTAAATTTGAGGAGCGCTCGCACTTATTGGATGAACCTTCGGTCTTCCACTCATGCCCCGACATCAAGCTTTGGTACACCAACACCTCCATATTAGTTGATTGTGCTCATACATGTCATGCTCGATGGACTTATCATACTCACCACAAGTTTGCACCCTATGCATGGATTGACTCACATTATGATTACCTTGTTGCATCTTGTATTCCCATGTCATCCATGATATATGAACTTGTGCACTTCCTTAGCAAATTTGTTGTGATCTACCTTGATGGCATAGTCATACATCATAATCATATTGTCCACCATCAATTGCATGATAATATCCACATGTTGAGCATCCATTGCCATGTTCATGCATTTGATAAACCATCCCATTATGACATTATTTTGCATCGTGGTTGCATTGCTCATATTCATAACACATTTGTGTACACAATGATTGCTTTTCCTCCCATGAATGCTTTGCATCTCATTCTAGATCAACTTGATAAGCTTCATGCGCTTTGTCACGACCAATCTTGCCGCACGGACTCATTCTTGCATGATGGACACGTTGTGTGCGCTAACCATTGTATTTCCGAGTGTTGCTTGTATTTGCTCTTTTTGCATGTCTATCACTCCGGCGACACCCTGGAATACTTGGATTGCGCCATGTCTTCAACTTCGTCCAACTACAAGTCCGTCCACGACAACCGTTTCCATGGTGATGAGGATCACGATCCGAGGTCGGATCTTTCACAAGGGGGGGGGAGATGATGCGGAGCATCCCACGTTCATCCCCATGTACACTCCGACTACTCTCCAAGCCCCAAGAGGACATATGATGAGACCTCGAAGATACACCTTTGGACACAAGGTGAACTCGCTCCTCTCCGAACCTTCACTTTCCACATGTGAGACATGGCTACTACGTCAAACGTGTATGCTATGCATGTCCAGGAACCAAGAGGAAGGCCATGGAACAGCTACGAGCATTGGACAAGACGGCGATGGACATCAAGATCAAGGAGGCATTCCACCCAGCCTGGAAGGACCGGTACAACCGCCCAACCACCGCCCGGGCGGAAAAACCGGCCAGCCACCGCCCAACAACCGGCCACCATTCTGTGATCAAGCGGTGCAAGGCCGGTACAGCACCGGTTCTACCGGTTTATGCCCAAAGACCGGAACAACCGCTCCGGCAGCTGGTACAACCGCTGGCTCCTTCGACACCCACCTCCAGAAGCCAGTGCCGTCCTCCCAGCGGTAGTACCGCCTTCCTCGGCCGGAACTACCGCCCCTCAGGAGCTCTCGGCGGTACAACCGCCCCCGCATCCGGTACAACCGGCCTGTCTGCGCACAGTTTATTGGGCCGAGCCCGTGTACCCCTTCGCCCTCACTTACCCCTTCGTGGCTTAGCACTATATATACTCTTCTCCTAGCTTCGTATTAGGGTTAGCTTAGGTTTAGCTCATGTTTGTGTGAGAGCCTTGCTCATCCACTTGGTTACTTCTCCTCGGAGCTCAGGACCTCTACGGAGAAGATCCCCCAAGCGGATTCAAGACCCCCTTCTAGGGTGGACCCCATCAAGACCTCCTCTCGGAGAAGAACGGCTACTCGTGTATCCTTACCTTTGTTGATTGTGGATCATATGTACCTCTTTGTGTTCGGTGATCTAGCACTTGTGTGATTGATTCCTTGTTGGTTGAGCGATCTCTCTCTCGTTTTCTCCGTGTTTCCCTTTGTTCTTCCGCGTGTTCTTCGTGATTCCCCGTAGGATCCACTCCAAACGTGAAAGATCGTCCACGTAGGGTTCCGCCCTACATCAGATTTGCTTTGCTTCGAGTGGATCTAGCTTCCCCTTCCTTATTCCCTTCTAATTTCTTCTTTTCCCCTCAGGATTTGGGTGTTCCCCCCACTTTTTCCGCCCAAACCCTTGATCCCGAAGTCCCTGTTCTTGGCAGAATCGCGACCACCGGAACTTCCGGCCCAGCCCGGAACTTCCAGCCCATCCCGGAACTTCCGGACCCCGGACCTTCCGTCTTGCCCGGAACTTCCGGCCTAGACAGAAAGGTCGCGCATCTTTGGTGACTCCAGCTACTTCGGCAACTCCAACCACGGTGCAGCGGCATCTTCGCCAACGTACTGAAGACCGTGCATCGCATCAACGTCCACATTCATATCAGTTTGGAACCTTTAACCGTAAGCAAGGACGGTAATCTCGACGACATCTTTGTCCAAACCTTGCCATTGCATTGATAAACATCATAGCCATCTTTTGCGTTGCTTACCCATCGAGACTAGCCATTGAGTATTGCAGGCAACGTGACTTGTGCACATTAGTGATCATACTCCATAGCATACATACCATACTACCGTGGTGCATATCTTGGGATCCATTTGTGTGTCACAAAGTTGTCATCACATACACAATTGCTATCTTGGTTTGTGAAGTATTGCATGAGAAAAGAGCTCAAAAGTGAAAGAGCCACCCAAGCTTTTAAGCAAAGAGGAAAGATAAGCAAAGAGCTTTGAGCAAGAACCATAGCATCATACTACATTAAGATTGTCATATCGGATCATCTTGGATCATAGCACCGAAATACCATACATATAGCATACGTGGGATAGAGATAGTTGCATTTTGCCTAGTAGGTTCTGCACAAGTTCCGTATCCGCCTATCGTGCAATCGTGCTAGCGTCTCTCTAGTATTGTGCAACAAGAGCATTTTCGTGGGTTCCACATTTTGGCTCACTTTTGGTTTGCACAATCCCACTTATCTATTTGCGTGTGTGTTTCAGTGTACCCCCTACTTGCTTGGTCTACTTGTTGCATTTGCAAATTTGTGAATCTTTGCCAACATTATTGAAACTCACTTACAATTGCATCAAATTTTGTGCCACCATCCTCACCAAGCTCCACCATAAGCTTTTATTTGTGTAGGTGTGAGAATCGACAAGGATTGGTACCAATAGTGCTATTTCATTGTCCGCATTTGAGTGAACTTGATTCATCATCAACATCGGTCAAAGGTACATTGGTATAAGTTCTTCTCTTTCTACCACTCACATATTTTTGCTTGGAATGATGGATAGGCCAAGTACTTCTACCAACCCACTCTTCCTCGAGCAAGACGACGACATGTCTTCATACGTCACCAAGAGCCACCTCTTTGGTGCACAACGAGCGTTGCACCAAGAGCAACAAGCAATGAGCGACTGCATCGACAACCTCGCCACCGACTTGCGGCTCTCCGAGCAACGTACATGAGACTACTTCGACAACAAGTTCGACGCTCACAAGCAAGAGAATGATGCAAGAATGGACGAAATTCGCGCCTTGATGAGGAATCGGCATCATTACACTTCTTCTTCATCAAGACGGAGCCGCTCGAGTCGACACTCCGACGACACCTTCTACGACTCAAGTACACCGTCATCGAAAACTCTTCGACGAGCCGCGCGTCAAGACCGTCATGCATCTCGCAACCCGCTACATGACAAGCATTCACAAGAGCAAGTCGATGAGCAAGTGCCTCGTCCTCAATCAAACCAAGCCGCTTTTGCCCAAGCTCAAGAACGACAACGACTATGGCGCCAAGAGGAAGAAGGAGCGCGTCTACACCAAGACGAACAAGACGCCGAGGCTCAACGTTTCAACAACAACAACGAGAAGCGCAAGCTCTTGAGGCGCAACGTGCCCTTCAAGAATCAAGTCGAGCCATCGCCAACGCAATCGCGAACGGCACAATCAAGAGGAAGCCCTTCGAGAAGAAATCCAAGAGAGGAACTACCAACCACGTGCGCAACGTCAAGTTCCTCAAGCTCCTCCACAAGCTCGTCAAGCTCCACCTCAACCTCAAGTTCAACAAGAGCAAGTTGATCATGGACTTCCTCCACACTGATGAGGACATGACTACCTTGGATAAGACCAAAAATATTGCATACATGCATATTTGTCAGGTGATTTCTAGTGCAAACTATTCAATAATCTATTTATGTTATCCAGAACAAAAATACTTCACATACTTTTGTGTTTTGTCTAATTGCAGGTGTATGGGACATTTCTACAATACACATATGAAGATAAGGGAAAAGGAGAAGTTTAGGTGATGTTCAAAAAGTCCTCTCACGTCACTTTTGGGCCAAGAGAAGATAGAGTCCAAGTCTCTCACGTTCTGGATTCAGTTTCAGACTGCACAGACATACCTGACTCAAAACACCAACAACTTTTTCATACGGACTCCGAATTGGGTGATTCTTTTTTTGTTGGAAAGTAGATTTCATGCTCTTTCCAACCCAATTGGAATCACCTTAAAATCCGTCCGGAGCGTTGAGTTATGGACGAAACAATCTGACGCTACACCAGAATCCGAGTCAAACTACAAGTCCAAAGGTGTTACGTCACCTCCACTTGGGCCCATTGGCCTTGTACGACCTAGGGTTAGTTTTAGGCTGTCTTGGGACGTCCTCCCACCTCCTTGGCCGCCACCCCTTGCTCCTATATAAGTAGATCCATCTAGTAGCTTTTCCCTTGGGATTTGTTTAGTTAAAAGTTAGCCATTGCAACTTCGTGTACTTCGTTTGTGTCCAACGACCAGACCAAGACCGCTTACGGATCCCCACCATTATCAATACATCATATATATTCGCAATATTCAGATTGCTTTATCATATTCTTGCTCGTTCTTCGATTGCTTGCAGGAATAGACCTTCGTGGTCAGGCTGATCGTGCTTCCAGCATCATCAGTAACCTCAGGAGATTGGTTTAGCGATTGCTAAGGAGCAACGTCGTGCATGTTTGTAGTCGGATCGTCAAAGTCTACTCCACCAAATCGATAGTTATCATCTCATCGAAAGATTGGGACCCTCGCCTCTATCACACACCAAGAGCAACAAGAAGACGATTGTCATCCACGTCAAGGGCGTCATCATCACCATCGCCAACAACACAATGAAGAGGAACGATATGGAAAGCTCAAATTCACCATGCCCAAATTCAAGGGAAGCAATGACCCTGAAGAGTACCTCTCATGGGCATTGAAAGTCAACAAAATCTTTCGTTTGCACAACTATGAGGAAGAGAAGAAGATCGCTATGGCATCACTTGAGTTCCAAGACTATGTGCTCATATGGTGGGAACAAATCATTGAGCGACGACAAGCAAGAGGTGAACCTCCAATCACTACTTGGGCTCAAATGAAGGATGTCATGAGAGCACGTTTTGTGCCCACCTACTACAACTGCGACCTCTTCAAGAAACTCCAACTTCTAAAGCAAGGAACAAAGAGTGTTGAAGAATACTACAAGGAAATGGAGATAGCCATGATTCGAGCCAATGTGAAGGAAGATGATGAGCAAACAATGGCACGTTTCTTGAATGGACTCAATCATCCCATCAAGAAGATCGCCGACTTCCAACCGTACTCCATCCTCATTGAGCTCGTGCATCAAGCTACAAAGGCGGAACGTCAAGTGCAAGATGACTTCAAGTATGCCAAGTACTCGTCCAAGACCTACGGCTTCTCCAACTACCAAGCTTCAACACCTCCTCCAACATCTACATCAACCAAACCTTCTACAAGCAATGACGACAAGTCAAGCTATAAGAAAACTTTGGCAAGTTCAAGTCGTCTTCGTCCTACTACAAGCAACTTCAAGCCGCGTGCTTCATCATCAACTCCAAACGATGAGACCATCAAGACAAGCTCCTTCAAGTGTTTCACTTGCGGCGGCCGAGGGCACAAGTCCTTTGAGTGCACAAACAAGCACACCATGATCCTCAACGACGATGGCACCTATGACTCAATGAGTGAAGAGGAGATGGAAGCTCTTGAGCAAGTGGCCATGCACCGGCGAGTGAACGAGGATGAAGATGATCAAGTCTTTTGTGATGAGGATTCGAGCCCGGCTCTCGTTGTCTCCAAGGTCTTGACTCTTCAACATCAACAAGAAGAAGACCAACGATGCCACATCTTCCACACAAAGGCTGGCATCAATGGAAGGTGCGTCAAGGTCATCATCGACGGAGGTAGTTGCCACAACTTGGCAAGTGAAGTACTATGCTCCAAGCTTCAA
This sequence comes from Aegilops sharonensis, assembly GCA_904067115.1. Lineage (NCBI taxonomy): Eukaryota > Viridiplantae > Streptophyta > Magnoliopsida > Poales > Poaceae > Aegilops > Aegilops sharonensis. Next base: position 146,577 of record CAJFDF010000151.1, read on the forward strand.
TTGGTCAAGAGGAAGCACCCGCACCCATACAAGGTTCAATGGCTAAGTGACTCCGGCACTATACGAGTTGAACATACGGTCCAAGTCTCCTTCAAAATCGGTGCATATGAGGACACTTTGGAGTGTGATGTGGTCCCAATGACCGTTTGCCACCTTCTTCTTGGTCGACCATGGCAATTCGACCGTGGTGTCTTCCACAATGGGCGTACCAATCACTATAGCTTCAAGATGAAAGGGAAGGAATATATGCTACGACCTATGTCTCCTAGTCAAGTGCTAGCCGACAAACAAGCCACCCATCCTGGAGAGAAGAGCGAGAACGTGATCCACCAAAAAGTGAGTGAGAGCCACAAGCCAAACCTGAGCGCCTCTTCGCCTAGAGAGAAAAACCTCATCCTATTTGCCACCAAAAGTGAAGAAGGCAGATGCTGAAATCTCGTGCAATGTTTCGGGTTAGGCCGGAAGTTCCGGGGTTAGGGCCGGAAGTTCCGGGCTCCGGAAGTTCCTGGGAGTGGCCGGAAGTTCCGGGGGTCGCGGAAAAAGTGCGGGGGTCAGGGGGATTTTTGGGGTAAACTTTCTGTTTAGCCCGGAAGTTCCGGGGGTAGGACGGAAGTTCCGGGGGTCGTGGAATTTCGTCCGGGACGAACCCTAAATTCCAGATGTGAGAACGGGGGCGAAAAAACTCGATTTCCAAGGTCAAAATTGGAGAGATTTTGTGGATGGAAAAGGGGAAAATGATGGGGGAAAGCTAGATCCACTTTAAACACAATGAATCCATGGATCAAAATCAACAAAACATCATCCAAACCAACAAATCACAAAAAAAATTGGGGCTATTTTTGGTGGGCATTTTCGAATTTAGGACGAAATCAACAAAATCAAGCTAGAAAACAAAGGGTAGGGGCTCCAAAAACGTGATCAACATGGCTCATGATACCAAGATGATGTAGGGTGGAACCCTAGGGGCCGATCTTTCACGTTTGGAGAGGATCCCTACGAGGAACACGAAGAACGAGCGGAAGAGCACGAGGGAAATGACGGGGGAAAACACAAAAGAACCACTCAAACCAACAAGATTCGATTACACATGCGCTAGATCGATGAACACAAAGAGAGATACACGATCCACGATAAACAAAGGACGATACAAAAGGTAACCGATTCTTCTCCGTGAGAAGGTCTTGATTGTCTTCCCTTGAAGGGGTCTTGAATCCGCTTGGGGGATCTTCTCCGAAGAGGTCGTGAGCTCCGAGGAGAAGTACCCAAGTGGATGAGCAAGGCTCTCACACAAAATATGAGCTAAACCATTGCTAACCCTAACTAGGAGGAGGGGGTGGTCTATTTATAGTCTAAGTGATGAGGACATCAATACCATTGTTACACCCGCAGCCCCTGCTGCTATACATACTGGACCAATTACTAGAGCTCGCGCACGCCAATTGAATTATCAGGTACTTTCGTTTCTTGGTAACGATTCCAATGTTCATGAGAATATGATGCTGCCTAAATTGGATACATTTGTTTTGCTTACAAATGAAGGGCCTACCATGGACAAGAAAGATGAACCTTGGAGCAAGTTCAAGCATGGAGATGTTGGCATGCGCAAGGGGAACAAGAACGGAGTTACAAGTGATGATTCCAGGACTTTGAAGCCACCCTAATGAGTGCATGAGGCCTTGGACGAAATATACAAGATGCCACTT
>CAJFDF010000152.1:0-15558 GCA_904067115.1 Aegilops sharonensis
TGGATTCAAACAACAACAGGGGATATATAACCTCTTTGCCGTCTGCTAGTGGACGGCAAAGCTATTTGTCGTCTGCTATCAGACGGCAAAGAGGACATGTGGCAGCTACCTGTGAAATTAAATGGATTCAAACAACGACAGGGGATACATAACCTCTTTGTCGTCTGCTAGCGGACGGCAAAGCTATTTGTCGTCCGACATTTAGTAGTACAGTGGTCCTGTGACTCAAATAAGAGAAGAAGAACTGCATAAGAAAATACTATGTCTTTTCTTCGTCTTCGATCTTCTCGACTGCAGTTAACACTCTCAGACTGAGCTCTATAATAATTACTTCGCATCTGCAACTTTTGGGGGTCACTTCCGTCACGCAATATCTTCAATAGCAGTCTTCTCGATTGCCTTAGCATTCTTCTCTGCTTCGCAGATAAAAATCTTCTGAGTTTATAGCAAACTCCTCAGAACGCCAGGTACATAACTTCTTTGTATGACTAGCAAACACATTAGCCCCTCACTATTTCTGTCCAACAATCTTGAAAACTCTTGGGGCACTCAATTGCACCAACGGTACGTTCTTGGTTGCGCGGTTGAAATTTAGTTTTTCTAGCATAGGGTTTCGCATGCTCCACCAATCTTTGCCATGAAAACCTTAGCCACAGAGGTGTGGCTTCCATATCTCCCCTCCCCTCGGGAGCCAAACTCTAGGAGAGGGCATATAGAGTCGGAACTGAGCATTCCAGCTAGTTGGTAGCAAGCCTACCAAGGCGAGACTTTTGGGAGCACCTCTAGTGTTGAATAAGCGTCCATCGGGCTGGCCGGTACAAGACCAGTTCCTGGATGCACATAATGCCCGTGTCATTACTCCAGTGTGTGGGGCATTAGAATGCCACACTAATTCATCGGTGGCAAAGTGGAGTGAACCGAAGCGAATGGTACGCCTCAGAGCCAGTCTACCGCCGGTAGACAATGAAGAAATCATCTGCATCATAGCTTCAATAGACACTAGCCCCATTGTGGGCGCCAACTGTCATGGCTCAAACTCTAGAAGTATGTATAGGAGTGATAATGTAGAGGCATAGAGGCTATCGAAGATGCAAATGGGTGTACAGACAAGGTTTATTGTTGCTTTCTCTCTTGTGTATAAGGATTAATACAAATGGTGCGAACCTCAGCCCGGTGCCCCTGCCTTGGCTTATATAGAGTGTGCCATGAAGGAGGGTTACATCGGTTGGTGTTAATGCTAGTGGTAACGGATCATTAATGCTCGAATGTTATTACATAAGGTGACAGTAGCAGCTAAGGCATAGTGGAGCTCGTGGGTCCCTCTTAATTGCTTGTTTGCTGAACTCCCGTTTGCGCCCAACTGATGGATTGGTATCGATTGACGGTTAACGTCCGTCTGCTTGCTCTGTGTGAATGGAACATGACCACGTGTCGATGTTGTTATCTGCACCATGACATCTTTGGGCATAAAGAACCTTCTATTGGGTCATCTTGTTGTCGTGTGCCTACCCGGTTGGGATTCTGACGATCTCCTAGAGAGGTCACTAGAGCGAACTATAGTTCCCTATGGGGGGTCATCCAAGAGAATGCATCGATCTAGGAGAATTCAACAAAAAACACTAACAGTGAACACACAAAAACTGCCTTACTAAAACAGGTATATTTGTCATGCTATTCTATACGTATTTGTCATGCTGTAGAGAAAACATAGCCATGCTAGCAAAAAAATTGTTAGGAATTTGTCATGCTGCAACAGAGTAATTGTCATGCGTTTTCAGGGGTTGCATGCCATGATGCAACTTGAAGAATTCTTAGCCTAATTTTTTTCCAACTTATTCAGAATTTACCGTGTTGGCAAAAAATAATTTGTCATGCTACATCAAAGGGAACATTTGAAAATTGTAAACAAAACATGCCATCCTGAAAATATTCGTTTAGATTGCCATCCTAAACGAATTGTTTAGTGTAGTCAACTTATATTCGCTCGGATGGGTGTGAATCATTTAGTGTCATCAACTCATAGTTCGCGAAGATGGGTGTGTGAGAGCGACCAATGATTGACATGTGTCTTTGCTTTGAAATCCTTAAACATGTCACAGCGCATTCGCTAAAAAAACCTCTTGATCAATAACATTTGGAAAGTAAAACCACAACAGTATGACCATAAATGGTAGGAATAAATTTTCAACCCGCCAGTTCATAAGTCGCTTTACCCTCTCCATTTCCTGGTACATGAAGGAAATATGCCCTAGAGGCAATAATAAAGTTGTTATTTATATTTCCTTATATCATGAGAAATGTTTATTATTCATGCTAGAATTGTATTAACCGGAAACTTAGTACATGTGTGAATACATAGACAAACAGAGTGTCAATAGTATGCCTCCACTTGACTAGCTTGTTAATCAAAGATGGTTAAGTTTCCTAGCCACAGACATGAGTTGTCATTTGATGAACGGGATCACATCATTAGAGAATGATTTGTTTGACTTGACCCATCCGTTAGCTTAGCACTATGATCATTTAGTTTATTTCTATTGCTTTCTTCATAACTTATACATGTTCCTATGACTATGAGATTATGCAACTCCTGAATACCGGAGGAACACTTAGTGTGCTATCAAACGTCACAACATAACTGGGTGATTATAAAGATGCTCTACAGGTGTCTCGGAGGGTGTTTGTTGAGTTGCCATAGATCGAGATTAGGATTTGTCACTGTGATTGTCGGAGAGGTATCTCTGGACCCTCTCGGTAATGCACATCACTATAAGCCTTGCAAGCAATGTGACTAATGAGTTAGTTACGGGATGATGCTTTACAGAATGAGTAAAGAGACTTGCCGGTAACGAGATTGAACTAGGTATGATGATACCCATGATCGAATATCGGGCAAGTAACATACCGATGACAAAGGGAACAACGTAGGTTGTTATGCGTTTTGACCGATAAAGATCTTCGTAGAATATGTAGGAACCAATATTAGAATCTAGGTTCCGCTATTGGTTATTGACCGGAGATGAGTCTCGGTCATGTCTACATAGTTCTCGAACCCGTAGGGTCCGCACGCTTAATGTTCGAGGACGATCGGTATTATGAGTTTATGTGTTTTGATGTACTGAAGGTAGTTCGGAGTCCCGGATGAGATCAAGGACATGACGAGGAGTCTCAAAATGGTCGAGTCATAAAGATTGATATATTGGATGACTATATTCGGACACTGGAATGGCTCCGAGGTCTATCGGGTATTTACTGGAGTAGCGGGGGGTTACCGAAACCCCCGGGGGGGTTAATGGGCCTTCATGGGCTTTAGTCGAAGAGAGGAGGAGACGACCAAGTGGAGGGGTGCGCCCCCCACAAGCCCAACCCGAATTGGGAAGCCCCCCTTCCTTCTCTCCCTCTTCCCTTTCCTTCCCCTCCTAGTTGGACTAGGAATGGGGGGAACCTACTCCTAGTAGGAGTAGGATCCCCCCCCCCCTTGGGGCGCACCTCATGAGGCCGGCCGGCCCCCTCCTCCACTACTTTATATACGGGGGAGGGGGCACCCCATAGACACACAAGTTCATTTCTTAGTCGTGTGTGTCGGTGTCAAAACCGGCGGATCTCGGGTAGGGGGTCCCGAACTGTGCGTCTAAGGATGATGGTAACAGGAGGCAGGGGACACAATGTTTACCTAGGTTCGGGCCCTCTTGAGGGAGGTAATACCCTACTTCCTTCTTGATTGATCTTGATGCTATGAGTATTACAAGAGTTGATCTACCTTGATCTACCACGAGATCGTAGAGGCTAAACCCTAAAAGCTAGCCTATGAATGTGATTGTGTATATCTATCGACTAGGCTGGCCTCGGTTTATATAATGCACCAGAGGCCTAGGATAACAAGAGTCCTAGCCGAATACGCCGGTGGGGAGGAGTCCTTGTCTTGATCACCAAGTCTTGTGGAATCTTCCTTGTATGCGGCAGCTGTCCGAACTGGCCCATGAGTATACGGTCATGGGGGTCCTCGGCCCAATCCAACTGATCGGGAGACGACGCGATGAGTACCCCCTAGTCAAGGACACCGTCAGTAGCCCCCTGAACCGGTCTTCAAGTTGGGGATGCTCCTCGATTCTTCCGAACTGTTCTTCATCTTCAATTGTCGGTCTTGAAAACGGGTTCAACAAATCTTCTCATCTTCGATCTTGAGGATCGCCGAAGTGCATCCGGCGAGTTTACACGTCGGGTATCCGAGGAGCCCCTTCAAGTTTCCGGCCTTTATCAATGCCTTGTTATTTTTATGCCACACCTTAGGTTTGAAGTTGTTCCCGGGCGGCAATGTCCTCTTGCGTCCAAGCCCCAACGCCGGACTGTATTCGAGGTATCTTTTGCAGCTGGGTACCAATGTCGGGCTGTATCCGAGCTCCAACGTCGGACTATATCCAAGCTCCAACGCCGGACTGTATCCAAGGTGTCATAGATCACCTTGGTTCTAAAAATTTGAAGGAGTTTAGCCGAGCTCAATGCCGGAAATGCCCTCTATGGAGCCAGCCACTGGCGCCCGAGCTTTATGCCGGACTGCTTCCGAGGTGGTGCACCACCCGACAGCGGGCTGATTTTTTGTGAATATTTTTGATTGGTGCAATTTATTCTCTGTCGAGATATATAACCAGTATATGTATATCTAGTAGCCCTCAAGGTGTGTGTCGGTCTAAAATCCGAGATGCACCTGAAGGAAAATATGAAACTGCTGATCCTAGTAGCTTCTGAGACTCAGGTCGTGAAATCGGCCTGAGGATCAACTCCTAGCTCGGCAGCATACATAGGAATAAAAACACAGTGTAATATATTAGAGATAATAGTGATCGGTGAACGGGCCCCTGAGAGAGGGTCGTGATAAGTCACCGCAATATACTAGCTTGATGCCGGATAGGTCCATATGGTACCTATTATTGTCCGAAGACGCGTATGCGCATAGTTCGGTGATAGTCCATTTTGCATCATGCTTTTATATCGATATTTATTGCATTATGGGTTGTTATTACACATTATGTCACAATACTTATGGCTATTCTCTTTTATTTTACAAGGTTTACATGAAGAGGGAGAATGCCGGCAGCTGGAATTCTGGGCTGGAAAAGGAGCAAATATTGGAGACCTATTCTGCGCAACTCCAAAACTCGTGAAACTCCACGGAACATCTTAAAATAAATAAAGAAAAATCATCGCCAAAGATGAAGGCCAGGGGGCCCACACCCTGCCCACGAGGGTGGGGGGCGCCCCCCCCCCCCGTGGGCGGGGGGGGGGCCCCCCCCCCGCCCCCGGGGGGGGGGGCCCCCCCCCCGCCCCCGGGGGGGGGGGCCCCCCCCCCGCCCCCGGGGGGGGGGGCCCCCCCCCCGCCCCCGGGGGGGGGGGCCCCCCCCCCGCCCCCGGGGGGGGGGGCCCCCCCCCCGCCCCCGGGGGGGGGGGCCCCCCCCCCGCCCCCGGGGGGGGGGGCCCCCCCCCCGCCCCCGGGGGGGGGGGCCCCCCCCCCGCCCCCGGGGGGGGGGGCCCCCCCCCCGCCCCCGGGGGGGGGGGCCCCCCCCCCGCCCCCGGGGGGGGGGGCCCCCCCCCCGCCCCCGGGGGGGGGGGCCCCCCCCCCGCCCCCGGGGGGGGGGGCCCCCCCCCCGCCCCCGGGGGGGGGGGCCCCCCCCCCGCCCCCGGGGGGGGGGGCCCCCCCCCCGCCCCCGGGGGGGGGGGCCCCCCCCCCGCCCCCGGGGGGGGGGGCCCCCCCCCCGCCCCCGGGGGGGGGGGCCCCCCCCCCGCCCCCGGGGGGGGGGGCCCCCCCCCCGCCCCCGGGGGGGGGGGCCCCCCCCCCGCCCCCGGGGGGGGGGGCCCCCCCCCCGCCCCCCCCCCCCCGGGGCGCGCCCCCTACCTCATGGGCCCCCTGGTGGCTCTACGATGCCCATATTCTCCTATATGAAATCTTTCGATGAGAAAAAAATAGGGAGGAACCTTTCGGGACAAAACTCCGCCGCCACGAGGCGGAACCTTGGCGGAAACAATCTAGGGCTCCGATAGAGCTGTTCTGCCGGGGACACTTCCCACCGGGAGGGGGAAATCATCGGCATGATCATCACCAACGATCCTCTAATCGGAGAGGGCAATCTCCATCAACATCTTCACCAGCACCATCTCATCTCCAAACCCTAGTTCATCTCTTGTATCCAATTCTTGTCTCCAAGTCCGGGATTGGTGCTAGTAGGTTGCTAGTAGTGTTGATTACTCCTTATAGTTGATGCTAGTTGGTTTATTTGGTGGAAGATCATTTTTTCAGATCCTTTATGCATATTATTACCCCTCTGATTATGAACATGAATATGCTTTGTGAGTAGTTATGTTTGTTCCTGAGGACAAGGGAGAAGTCTTGCTATTAGTAGTCATGTGAATTTGGTATTCGTTCGATATTTTGATGAGATGTATGTTGTCTAGCCTCTAGTGGTGTTATGTGAACGTCGACTACATAACACTTCGCCATTATTTGGGCCTAGAGGAAGGCATTGGGAAGTAATAAGTAGATGATGGGTTGCTAGAGTGACAGAAGCTTAAACCCTAGTTTATGTGTTGCTTCGTAAGGGGTTGATTTGGATCCATATGTTTCATGCTATGGTTAGGTTTACCTTAATACTTTTGTTGTAGTTGCGGATGCTTGCAATAGAGGTTAATCATAAGTGGGATGCTTGTTCAAGTAAGAACAGCACCCAAGCACAGGTCCACCCACATATCAAATTATCAAAGTACCGAACGCGAATCATATGAAGGTGATGAAAACTAGCTTGACGATATTCTCATGTGTCCTCGGGAGCGCTTTTCCTATTATAAGAGTTTGTCCAGGCTTGTCCTTTGCTACAAAAAGGATTGGGCCACCTTGCTGCACTTTATTTACTCTTGTTACTTGTTGCTCATTACAATTTACCTTATCAGAAAACTATCTGTTACCACTTATTTCAGTACTTGCAGAGAATACCTTGGTGAAAACCGCTTATCATTTCCTTCTGCTCCTCGTTGGGTTCGACACTCTTACTTATCGAAAGGACTACGATAGATCCCCTATACTTGTGGGTCATCATTCGGTCAAGCCGAACACTGAGCACTTTGAATTCTCTGAATTGAATAAGCAATGCAGTAGCCCCCGAGACACTGGTCGGGTGGCAACACCAAATCAGGGGATCGATGTGCCCCTTTAATATTTATAAATAATGAGCACGAAGCCCAGTAGCCCACGAGTCTTAATGTGGGCACGGGTGGCCAAATTAAGGATCGATATCCGAAATAAAATCACAAATTATGTGTAACGATTCTATGTGTCCAAGTACTTTACATCATCATTTTGACTCCACTTCAACCGTTTATCAGTTGAAAGTGGCCCATCATCGGCTTCTACCCCTTGGTAGATACTACGCAGGGTGTTTCCGCAGTAACAAAACAACCCTTAGCCGACGTCTCGGTGCCCGGAGGCGGTTGTGTTAGCAGAAATGAGGCAATCAGATATGCGGGCTTTATATCTTTCACTTAGTCGTAGGAGCTTAAAGTTGGAAGGCCTGTTACTAGCCTCCGGTTAGTGTTCGGCAACAGTTGAGGTCAAGCCGTAAACACTTCGGCCAATACTATGAACGGCCCATCATTTAACACAGTCATCGAATCGCTAACCAGTTTACGCTTATTGTGACAGTCAGTTTTCGGCTTTTTCCACTGAGGCGCTTAACCATGCTAGCTGGAAGCACAATCGCAGTGGTTCTCCCATTGCGCACCTAGCTGAACAAAGCAGAACATAGGAGGCAAGCATAGGAGTCGGGCAACCCAACTATTGACCAAAGACGCAATTCGAAACTGATGCATATACATCAACGCCCGAGAATGTTTTTGCCGAATCCCTAAAGGTGTCCGGCGCCGCACTACGAGACTAACGTTGGAAACACACAAATAGCTTAAAAGTGCCATAGGCTTGGAAAACCAAAAACTTCAGTAAAAACTGGACGCCCGAACTAGATCAAGTGTTCGGTGCCAAATCGAAAATTGGTCTTAGAAAAAGAAAATTGCGTTGCTGTCGTGCTTTACAATGACACATCCTATCTCAAGACTTCAAGCGGGTCAGCCTACGGCTTCAACCTCCTTATCCCGAAGGCGCAGTGTTTCTCCGAGGCCAGTTTAGCAAACTAAGTTCGAGCGGCTTTAGAGAGAAGCAAGGCTATCCGGCTATTGACCACACACTTGCGTCGAGAAAGGAGTGATAAATAATAATACTAAAATTCTTTGCAATGACTAAGAAGAAGAACACTTATTATAAAACGGCTCGTTTAAGAGCCCCCAAGTTACTTGGGTAAAAGAATTTTATGTATAATGATTGTATGTACCGAAGTACTAATATCATATCTTTGTTCACCCAAACTTTAAACGCGTCTTAACCGACCGTCGGCTTCTCCCTCTTCGGTCAAGGACCGAAAAGTGTTATGTACTCCACCTGTCGGAAATATCGACGTTGTTTCCGATAACCAGGCAATCAGGCCATAAGGCTGTAACAGACAAAGCGCGCTCAGGGAACTTATGCTATATTATTGATGAAGTGTAAGAAGCATCTTCGAAGAAAATAGTACCCCCACTGATACCTTTCTTCAGTTGCTCATTGTTACTATGAGACTTATGCAATAGATTTTTTGTACTCATGAGTTCCGTTGTGTGCCGACCATAATTGAAAACAATAAGAGTGCTAGCTTTCGGCTTCACCCAGTCTGAGGTCCTAGCTTGGATGACCCGATCGTGACAATCGCAGAGGTGCTCCCTTTACTCCCTAGCCGAACAATCAGGAACGTAGGGGTAAACACAGGAGCGAGGCAACCCAGCTTGCAAATCGCTTAAGTCAATATGGTGCATATTGTGGCGTAATAGACGAACAAGGAACAAGCCGTACAAGTATAATCATATGCAAGAGGAAAGGCTTCATGAAGGAAGCCCCCAAGTGAGCTGGGTATTTGAATTTGTGTGTCACAAACAAGGTTATGACAAGGAATTTTTTTCACAAACAACTTTTTGCCAAAAAGGTATAATGCTAGGTCAAACCGAACACAAGTTAAAAATTTAAGACTTTGAGCATGAAGGCAACTTAGCTGGTTAATGTGTTCGGCATTGATGACGCGGTCCGAGCTTGATGCGGGACAAGGTTCCATCCCCCAAGCCGGTCCCGAGGTGGCGGAGCGAAGAGCTCGGCACTCCGAAGTGGTGACATAGCATGGCCAATGCAGGCCGGCAGAGTGACGCCGGAGTCCCCGGCGTGGGGTAATGAAGTGTTGACGAAGCCCCCCGTCCAGCCGAGGTGATGTGGTATGTCAGTACACCGAGTTGACGATATTGCCCGACCCGGATCATTTTCCTATGCACAAAAAATAGTGCAAACCGGAGATAATAGTAATAATAATAATAATAAATCATTGCATAATAAATAATTTATGCAAAGTGAGTAATAAAAGAAAATAGGGCCTGTGCGCCGAAGTGAATGTCGATGCAGGGCGTCGGCGTGATGCGGTAAAGGCATGGCAAAGCCTGAATTCACAGGTCGGTCCGAGTTCCGGATGCGGAGTGCGCCGGACTATGTACGGAACCTGACCGAACGACCATGCGACCGTCGTTAGTGCGGCCATCATTCGATAGACCTGTGTACAGATGATGGAACAAACCAGAGTAATAATTTCTTGGGAAAAATAAACCCAAACAAGCAAAAATTACTAGGATTAATAGCACCTGGTTTATTTGTTGTAGCAATCCGAAGAAAGGTGACTCCCAAAATTGGGACTCGATCCGCACACCCATTGCCTGATGGGCGATAAAGCGACGGCATGACGATGCTGGCAAAGGTTGGCTTGCCGAGGCAAAGCCCTCGGTCCAGCTAACGTGACGAAGCTGGTCGGCTAGTGACGCTGAAGTCTCCGGAGTAGGTTGATGAAGAGATGGCGAAGCCGCCGGTCCAGCCGAGATGTCGAAGCCTCGATGTTAGCCAATGAGTCGAAGTAGGTCGGCGTGATGGACATCGACTTGAAGAAGCAACAGTGCGGCCCTGCCGATGTCGGTCGTGACGTGGTCAATGTCGGCTTGATGAAGTGACCGTGCGGCGATGCCGGTGTGCCCGCTCCATGTAATCCGTGGGGCGGCGATGTTGGTGATGATTTATCCTTCGCGATGCCGAACTCTTGTTAGTCTTGCCGAGATGATGATCCGAAGAAGTTGAGCTTGGCTCAATAAAGTGACAACGTGTCTAGCACAAGTCGGCAGCCGTAGAGAAACGTTGTCGGGCTGGTTTGACACCAGCGTGATGGTGAAGATCATATTGGAAAACACTTAAAAATTAGCGGGATGTGTTTGTGAACAAAACACAATACCCCATACAAAACTTCCTTCAAAAAGGATGTCCGAAATCCCGTTCATAAAAAAGATGAATTCGGGTCGGATTCGTTCTCGTGCAGAAAATAGATCCAAAAAGTGATGCACTAATCGGAAGGTTCCCAGAGTTTGTACGGTCGGATCGAGCTGAAATTTTGAGGGGTGCTAGATATTGGAATTCCGTGGCCGATCAACATTTGGATCTTCTAAAGGACGTCCGAGCTAGAAGTTGGACACCACACCCTAAACTCGTCCACATTCCCGTCCAGATTTGACAGGGCTCCGGTATATCATGGATTGCCAAAGATTCCTCCATCGGAACTTGACGAAATTTTCCAGGATTGTTGTAGACTCAATTCCACACAATTCCACCGAAGCAATCGTTAAAACGACACTTGAGGAGGCGGTGGTGGTGGATACAAGTTCGCTGTCCAGAAAAACAGCACGGTCGCCCGAGGGCAATGTTGACGTCGAGCCCCCGGGCTCCCTAGATGATTCCTCCATGGTCTTGATAGAGATCTGAGTTGATGTTGATGAAGGCCCTCCTCCGAACATGACGATCGGAGGTAGGGCGCAGTCCTCGGTCCAGCCAAGGTGACCAGTCGAGCCGGTGACGAAGGAGCCGACATCGCAGTTAATCTGCAGTTGAGCCATTGATCCTTTTGCAAATCACACAGCGGAACTATCAATGAAAGCACCAATGTCGGTGTCAAAACCGGCGTATCTTGAGTAGGGGGTCCCGAACTGTGCGTCTAAGGATGATGGTAACAGGAGGCGGGGGACACAATGTTTACCCAGGTGCGGGCCCTCTCGAGGGAGGTAATACCCTACTTCCTGCTTGATTGATCTAGATGATATGAGTATTACAAGAGTTGATCTACCACGAGATCGTAGAGGCTAAACCCTAAAAGCTAGCCTATGATTGTGATTGTGTATATCTATCGACTAGCCTAGCCTCGATTTATATAATGCACCAGAGGCCTGATACGTCTCCGTCGTATCTACTTTTCCAAACACTTTTGCCCTTATTTTGGACTCTAACTTGCATGATTTGAATGGAACTAACCCGGACTGACGCTGTTTTCAGCAGACTTTCCATGGAGTTATTTATGTGCAGAAACAAAAGTTCTCGGAATGACCTGAAACTCCACGGAACGTATATTTGGAAATAATAAAACATCCTTGCAAAAGATGAAGACCAGGGGGCCCACACCCATCCACGAGGGTGGGGGGCGCGCCCTCCCGCCTAGGGCGCGCCCCCTACCTCGTGGGCCCCCTGGAGCTCCTCCGACCTCAAATCCAACTCTATATATTTGCTTTCGGGGAGAAAAAATAAAGAAGAAGAAGTCATCGCGTTTTACGATACGGAGCTGCAGCCAAGCCCTAAAACCTCTCGGGAGGGCTGATCTGGAGTCCGTTCAGGGCTCCGGAGAGGGGGATTCGTCGCCGTTGTCATCATCAACCATCCTCCATCACCAATTTCATGATGCTCACCGCCGTGCATGAGTAATTCCATCGTATGCTTGCTGGACGGTAATGGGTTGGATGAGATCTATCATGCAATTGAGTTAGTTTTATTAGGGTTTGATCCCTAGTATCCACTATGTTCTGAGATTGATGTTGCTATGACTTTGCTATGCTTAATGCTTGTCACTAGGGCCCGAGTGCCATGATTTCAGATCTGAACCTATTATGTTTTCATGAATATATGTGTGTTCTTGATCCTATCTTGCAAGTCTATAGTCACCTAGCTACTATGTGTTATGATCCGGCAACCCCGAAGTGACAATAATCGGGACCACTCCCGGTGATGACCATAGTTTGAGGAGTTCATGTATTCACTATGTGCTAATGCTTTGTTCCGGTACTCTATTAAAAGGAGGCCTTAATATCCCTTAGTTTCCATTAGGACCCTGCTGCCACGGGAGGGTAGGACAAAAGATGTCATGCAAGCTCTTTTCTATAAGCACGTATGACTATATTCGGAATACATGCCTACATTACACTGATGAATTGGAGCTAGTTCTGTGTCACCCTATGTTATGATTGTTACATGATGAACCGCATCCGGCATAATTCTCCATCACCGATCCAATGCCTAAGAGCTTTTCCTATATTGGTTCTCGCTTATTTACTTTCCCGTTGCTACTGTTACAATCACTACAAAACACCAAAAATATTACTTTTGCTTCGGTTACTTTTGTTACCGTTACCACTACTATCATATTACTTTGCTACTAAATGCTTTGCTGCAGATATTATGTTATCCAGGTGTGGTTGAATTGACAACTCAACTGCTAAGACTTGAGAATATTGTTTGGCTCCCCTTGTGTCGAATCAATAAATTTGGGTTGAATACTCTACCCTCGAAAACTGTTGCGATCCCCTATACTTGTGGGTTATCAAGACTATTTTCTGGCGCCGTTGCCGGGGAGCATAGCTCTATTCTTTGAGTCACTTGGGATTTATATCTGCTGGTCACTATGAAGAACTTGAAAGACGCTAAGACAGCAATTTATCCCTCAACTACGAGGACAGGTAAGGAACTGCCATCTAGCTCTGCACTGGATGCACCTTCTATTTTGAGTAAGCTTGTGTAGGAAATATGCCCTAGAGGCAATAATAAAGTTATTATTTATTTCCTTATATCATGATAAATGTTTATTATTCATGCTAGAATTGTATTAACCGGAAACATAATACATGTGTGAATACATAGACAAACAGATTGTCACTAGTATGCCTCTACTTGATTAGCTCATTGATCAAAGATGGTTATGTTTCCTAGCCATAGACATGAGTTGTCATTTGATTAACGGGATCACTTCATTAGGAGAATGATGTGATTGACATGACCCATTCCGTTAGCTTAGCACACGATCCTTTAGTATGTTGCTATTGCTTTCTTCATGACTTATACATGTTCCTATGACTATGAGATTATGCAACTCCCGTTTACCGGAGGAACACTTTGTGTGCTACCAAACGTCACAACGTAACTGGGTGATTATAAAGGAGCTCTACAGATGTCTCCGAAGGTACTTGTTGGGTTGGCGTATGTCGAGATTAGGATTTGTCACTCCGATTGTCGGAGAGGTATCTCTGGGCCCTCTCGGTAATGCACATCACTTAAGCCTTGCCAGCATTGCAACTAATGAGTTGGTTGCGGGATGATGTATTACAGTACGAGTAAAGAGACTTGCCAGTAATGAGATTGAACTAGGTATTGAGATACCGACGATCGTATCTCGGGCAAGTAACATACCGATGAAAAAGGGAACAACGTATGTTGTTATGTGGTCTAACCGATAAAGATCTTCATAGAATATGTGGGAGCCAATATGAGCATCCAGGTTCCGCTATTGGTTATTGACAAGAGACGTGTCTCGGTCATGTCTACATAGTTCTCGAACCCGTAGGGTCCGCACGCTTAACGTTACGATGACAGTTATATTATGAGTTTATATGTTTTGATGTACCGAAGGTTGTTCGGAGTCCCGGATGTGATCACGGACATGACGAGGAGTCCCGAAATGGTCGAGACATGAAGATTTATATATTGGAAGCCGATGTTTGGACATCGGAAGTGTTCCGGGTGAAATCGGGATTTTTCCGGAGTATCGGGAGGTTACCGGAACCCCCGGGGAACTTAATGGGCATTAGTGGGCCTTGGTGGAAGAGAGGAGAGGAGGCCAGGGCTGGGCCGCGCGCCCCCCCCCCCCCCCCCCTCCCAGTCCGAATAGGACAAGGAGAGGGGGGCGGCGCCCCCCCTTTCCTTCCTCCACCTCTTCCCCCTCTCTCTCCTAGTCCAACATGGAAAAGGGGGGAGTCCTACTCCCGGTAGGAGTAGGACTCCTCCTGGCGCGCCTCCTCCCTGGCCGGACGTACCTCCCCCTTGCTCCTTTATATACGGGGGTAGGGGGGCACCCTAGACACACAAGTTGATCAGTTGATCTCTCCCAACCGTGTGCGGTGCCCCCCTCCACCATAGTCCACCTCGATAATACTGTAGCGGTGCTAAGGAGAAGCCCCGCGTTGGTAGAACATCAACATCGTCACCACGCCATCGTGCTGACAAAAATCTCCCTCCACACTTGGCTAGATTGGAGTTCGAGGGACGTCATCGGGCTGAATGTGTGCTGAACTCGGAGGTGTCGTACGTTCGGTACTTGATCGGTCGGACCGTGAAGACGTGCGACTACATCAACCGCGTTGTGCTAACGCTTCCGCTTTCGGTTTACGAGGGTACGTAGACAACACTCTCCCCTCTCGTTTCTATGCATCACCATGATCTTGCGTGTGCGTAGGAAATGTTTTGAAATTACTACGTTCCCCAATAGTGGCATCCGAGCCTGGTTTTATGCGTAGATGTCATATGCACGAGTAGAACACAAGTGAGTTGTGGGCGATATAAGTCATACTGCTTACCAGCATGTCATACTTTGGTTCGGCGGTATTGTTGGACGAAGCGGCCGGGACCAACATTACGCGTACGCTTACGCGAGACCGGTTCTCCCGACGTTCTTTGCACAAAGGTGGCTAGCGGGTGTCAGTTTCTCCAACTTTAGTTGAACCGAGTGTGGCTACGCCCGGTCCTTGCGAAGGTTAAAACAGCACCAACTTGACAAACTATCGTTATGGTTTTGATGCGTAGGTAAGAACGGTTCTTGATAAGCCCGTAGCAGCCACGTAAAATTTGCAACAACAAAGTAGAGGACGTCTAACTTGTTTTTGCTGGGCATTTTGTGATGTGATATGGTCAAGACGTGATGCTATATTTTATTGTATGAGATGATCATGTTTTGTAACCGAGTTATCGGCAACTGGCAGGAGCCATATGGTTGTCGCTTTATTGTATGCAATGCAATCGCCCTGTAATGCTTTACTTTATCACTAAGCGGTAGCGATAGTCGTAGAAGCATAAGATTGGCGAGACGACAACGATGCTACGATGGAGATCAAGGTGTCGCGCCGATGACGATGGTGATCATGGAGGTGCTTCGAAGATGGAGATCACACGCACAAGATGATGACGGCCATATCATATCACTTATATTGATTGCATGTGATGTTTATCTTTTATGAATCTTATCTTGCTTTGATTGACGGTAGCATTATAAGATGATCCCTCACTAAATTATCAAAGTATAAGTGTTCTCCCTGAGTATGCAC
>CAJFDF010000152.1:27702-47295 GCA_904067115.1 Aegilops sharonensis
TCTATTGGAAAAATTCCATCGATTATATTTGGAGGTTTTGAATTTCCTCTTCCTATTGTCAAGAAGAAATATGATATTCTTATTATAGTGGATGTGCATATCCCCGTTGAGGTAACATAGTGTTATTCGAAATTTCTCCGGTTTCATGTTATTTAGAATGAGTTTGTTAACAAGACTTGATCAACCTTGTTAGTGGATTCCTTTTGATGAGCATGAGATGGATGAAACTAGAAGGCACAACCTTCTGTACCCCCTCTCTACTTTCTGTTATTTAGTTGAGATAAAGTGAAAATAGTATTTTCTGTCTGTTTCCTAATTTATCCATGCAATATAAAAATACCCCGAAAATAAAAGTTCTTCAAATGCCCTGAAAATGGAATATGATTTTTTATAGAATATTTGAGGATTTCTGGAACTGAGAACACAGCAGGGGGGTCAACCACCTGGCCAGGAGGGTGGAGGGCGCGCCCCCTGCCTCGTGGGCCCATGGTGGCCCTCCTCCACTTATTCCTGCACCCATACACTCCTTCCTCCCACAAACACCAATATCCAGCTCAAGCACGAGTTCTAGCTCACTTTGCTGCGATTTTCGATCTCCTTGGTATGTGACTCCTCCATTGGTCCAATTAGTTTTTGCTCTAGTGCTTTATTCATTGCAAATTTGTGCTGCCTAGGTAACCATGTTCTTCAGCTTGCATGTCAAATTTATATGGTTCCAAGTAGTTCTAATGCATGATATAGGCTCCAGGCACTTGTAGGAGTAGTTGCTATCAATTTTGTTGAAGTTGCTTCACTTTTGTTTGAAGTTACTAAAAATATCAGAATATTTTAGAAAATAATGAAGAGATTTTTGAGGGGCTCATCGAGACGAAGCTCGAAGGAGAAGCAAAATGAAGAAGCACATAGGCCCAAATATAATTTGCCTCACACCGCGGAGGTCTGGCCGTGTGAATGGCCTTTCGATGATTTCTTGAGACAAGCCGGGATTTATGATGATTTCTATTCATTGCCTGAGAATGCTGGCCTCACCGACTTCCTCCGCGACCAACGTCATCGGTATCTCTTACTCACTAATACTTTTGTGCAAAACTTCTACTATTTTCCTAAGGAACCACCTCCTTCAGTAGAGTCTCATGTATATGATGTTGTTCAGAAGAAGCCACTAGATGAATTTTGCAAGGTTTGCAAAATACCCTTAGAGGGTACCTTAGATGAACCACATCGCAAAGATGTGGATGGGTTTATTGACACCATTACTGTGGGGGAAACCAGGAAGGTTCCCGATGCAAGAATCACTAGCATACATTTTCTTGTTTTACGCTACTTTGCTATATTTGCTAGTCATTGTTTAATTGGTCGCGGAAACTGTGGAAACCTTAGTGTTCCTGATATTTTCATTTTCTTCCACGGTTTATTCCGCGATAACACTGTTAGTATGGGCGGTATCGTTGCTAAACGGTTAAGTATGAACCATACTAAGGGCCCCATCTTTGGAGGTATTTATGCTTCACGCCTAGCTGCACATTTTTAACATACCTATTAGGCTCTATGAGAAAGAAGAAAAATTGCTGCCCAATGCTTATTTAGATTATAAGAGTATGCTAGCGCATGATTTTATTGTTAATAATAGTGAAGAGTAGCTTAAATACAAATTGTTCTTTCATAAACATCACCCTGAGACTATTACCTTGCCTGCTCCTTCCTTGTTCAATTTATCTAAAGGACCGCATCTCGTTCCGTGGGCTGCCATTCAAGCCTACCGGAACCCTACACCAGCCCCGGAGCCGGAACCACAATTTGAGCCTCCACGACAGTCTGATTACTTTTGGGATCCGGAGATGACTGCCAGCCAGTGGCAGTCAGAGTCCTCTTCATCGCAGTACGACCCCAACTACACCTATGGGTATCTGCCAGGACATCCATGGCAATGAACCAACTTAGACCAAAATCCTAAGCTAGGGGGAGTACGTATATCCCACCGACATTACATTTATGTTTATGCACACTCATTGCTAGATGTCGGTGCTCATACTTTTTCACTGTAATATCCATGCTAGTTTATTTTCTTTTTCTTGCTTTCTTCTTGTGTGTTTGTTAAACCTTAAGAAAAACCAAAAAAATAGTAATAGCTTCTAGTTAGTTTACTTTTCTTACTGTAGTAGTAATAATTAAAAAGAAAACCCAAAAAGATTTCCCGTTCTTCTTTTGCTTGTTGGGAGCTTTCCCGTGTAAATAGTTTTATTTCTTTTCTTTTGGGGTCAATAGGAGAAGACCATGATTAAATTGTTGAAGTGGCTCTTATATGCATTTTGTCGATTTAACCAAGAGCCCATATTGCCTTGTCTTCTCCTATTTATTGAATGCTCGCAGATTCCAGCTTAGTCCAATGCACGTGCACTCTTATTATTATTCACATCGTTCGATCATGCAAGTGAAAGGCAATTATGACAATATATGATGGACTGACTGAGATGAGAAAAGCTGGTATGAACTCGACCTCTGTTGTTTTTGTAAATATGATGAGTTCATCATTCCTGATTCAGCTTATTATGAATAAACATGTTTGCAATGACAATTAGAGATCATAGTTGCTCGTGCCATGCTTGATTAGCTATGAGTTATAATGGTTTACCTTGCGTGCCAACATGCTATTAAAATGGTTGTGATGTGGTATGATGGGGTGGTATCCTCCTTTGAATGATTTAAGTGACTACACTTGGCACATGTTCACACATGTAGTTGAAACAAAATCAACATAGCCTTCACGATATTTATGTTCATGGTGGATTATATCCTACTCATGCTTGCATCCAATGTTTATTAATTTTAATGCATGTTCATGACTGTTCTCGCTCTCTAGTTGGTCGCTTCCCAGTCTTCTGCTAGCCTTCACTTGTACTAAGTGGGAATACTGCTTGTGCATCCAATCCCTTAAACCCCAAAGTTATTCCATATGAGTCCACTATACCTTCCTATATATGCGGTATCTACCTGCCGTTCCAAGTAAATTTGTATGTGCCAAACTCTAAACCTTCAAATAAACATTCTGTTTTGTATGCTCAAATAGCTCATATATCAACTAGGGCTGCCCTTATCTTCCATGTTAGGCAGGTTATTCTCAAGAGGAGTGGACTCCGCTCCTCACTCACGAGAAAATGGCTGGTCATCGGGATGCCCAGTCCCATGCTTTATGCAAACTAAATAAAAATAATTGCAAACAAAACTCCCCCTGGGACTGTTGCTAGTTGGAGACACTCGTTGTTTCGAGCAAGTCATGGATTGATGCTTGTTGGTGGAGGGGGAGTATAAACTTTAACATTCTGTTTGGGAACCGCCTATAATGTGTGTAGCATGAAGATATCGCCATCTCTTAGTTGTTATGTTGACAATGAAAGTATGCTTCTCAAAATATTATTTATCTCTATTTCAAAACCGAGCTCTGGCACCTCTACAAATCCCTTCTTCCCTATGTGCAGGGCCTATCTATTTACTTTTATGTTGAGTCATCACCCTCTTATTAAAAAGCACTAGCTAGAGAGCGCAGCTGTGATTTGCATTCATTATTATTAATTTATATTGGGTATGACTATGATTGGATCTATTTTACCATGAATTACAATGTCTAGTCAGTCCTTGATCTTTAAAGGTGCTTTGCATTTATGTTTTGTGGTCTCAGAAAGGGCTAGCGAGATACCATCTTGTTATATCATATTATGATTGTTTTGGGAAAGTGTTGTCATCCGAGATTTATTATTATGACTCACTAGTTGATTATGCTATTGATATGAGTAAACATGAGACCTAAGAGTTATTGCAAATGTGGTTAGTCATAATCTTTGCTGAAAACTTGAATGCTGGCTTTACATATTTACAAAAACAAGAGCAAATAGAGTTTGTAAATTTTTTTCTTTATCACTTTCAGTTTATCAACTGAATTGCTTGAGGACAAGCAAAGGTTTAAGCTTGGGGGAGTTGATACGTCTCCGTCGTATCTACTTTTCCAAACACTTTTGCCCTTGTTTTCGACTCTAACTTGCATGATTTGAATGGAACTAACCCGGACTGACGCTGTTTTCAGCAGACTTTCCTTGGTGTTATTCATGTGCAGAAACAAAAGTTCTCAGAATGACCTGAAACTCCACGGAACGTCTATTTGGAAATAATAAAAAATCCTTGCAAAAGATGAAGACCAGGGGGCCCACACCCTTTCCACGAGGGTGGGGGCGCGCCCTCCCCCCTAGGGCGCGCCCCCTACCTCGTGGGCCCCCTGGAGCTCCTCCGACCTCAACTCCCACTCTATATATTTGCTTTCGGGGAGAAAAAAATAAAGGAGAAGAAATCATCACGTTTTACGATACGGAGCCGCCGCCAAGCCCTAAAACCTCTCGGGAGGGCTGATCTGGAGTCCGTTCAGGGCTCCAGAGAGGGGGATACGTCGCCGTCGTCATCATCAACCATCCTCCATCACCAATTTCATGATGGTCACCGCCGTAAGTACGTAATTCCATCATAGGCTTGCTGGACAGTGATGGGTTGGATGAGATCTATCATGTAATCGAGTTAGTTTTGTTAGGGTTTGATCCCTAGTATCCACTATGTTCTGAGATTGATGTTGCTATGACTTTGCTATGCTTAATGCTTGTCACTAGGGCCCGAGTGCCATGATTTCAGATATGTACCTATTATGTTTTCATGAATATATGTGTTCTTGATCCTATCTTTCAAGTCTATAGTCACCTACTATGTGTTATGATCTGGCAACCCCGAAGTGACAATAATCGAGACCACTCCCGGTGATGACCATAGTTTGAGGAGTTCATGTATTCACTATGTGCTAATGCTTTGTTCTGGTACTTTATTAAAAGGAGTCCTTAGTATCCCTTAGTTTCCATTAGGACCCCGCTGCCACCGGAGGGTAGGACAAAAGATGTCATGCAAGTTCTTTTCCATAAGCACGTATGACTATATTCGGAATACATGCCTACATTACATTGATGAATTGGAGCTAGTTCTGTGTCACCCTATGTTATGATTGTTACATGATGAACCGCATCCGGCATAATTCTCCATCACTGATCCAATGCCTACGAGCTTTCCTATATTGGTTCTCGCTTATTTACTTTCCCGTTGCTACTGTTACAATCACTACAAAACACCAAAAATATTACTTTTGCTTCGGTTACTTTTGTTACCGTTACCACTACTATCATATTACTTTGCTACTAAATACTTTGCTGCAGATATTAAGTTATCCAGGTATGGTTGAATTGACAACTCACCTGCTAATACTTGAGAATATTCTTTGACTCCCCTTGTGTCAAATCAATAAATTTGGGTTGAATACTATACCCTCGAAAACTGTTGCGATCCCCTATACTTGTGGGTTATCAAGGCCTAGGATAACAAGAGTCCTAGCCGAATACGCCGGTGGGGAGGAGTCCTTTTCTTGATCACGAAGTCTTGTGGAATCTTCCTTGTCTGCGGCAGCTGTCCGAACTGGCCCATGAGTATACGGCCATGGGGGTCCTCGGCCCAATCCAACTGATCGGGAGACGACGTGATGAGTACCCCCTAGTCCAGGACACCGTTAGTGTGCGGTGCCCCCTCCACAGATTTCCACCTCGGTCATATTGTAGTAG
The DNA here is from genome assembly GCA_904067115.1 of Aegilops sharonensis. Classification (NCBI taxonomy): domain Eukaryota; kingdom Viridiplantae; phylum Streptophyta; class Magnoliopsida; order Poales; family Poaceae; genus Aegilops; species Aegilops sharonensis. The sequence goes on from CAJFDF010000152.1 coordinate 33,342, forward strand.
TGCTTAGGCGAAGCCCTACGTCGGTAACTTCATCATCACCATCAACACGCCGTCGTGCTAACAAAACTCTCCCTCGGCCTCAGCTGGATCTAGAGTTCGAGGGACGTCACCGAGCTGAATGTGTGCAGATCGCGGAGGTGCCGTGCATCTGGTACTTGATCGGTTGGATCGCAAAGACGTTCGACTACATCAACCGCGTTACTTAACGCTTCCGCTTTCGGTCTACGAGGGTACGTGGACACACTCTCCCTGCTCGTTGCTATGCATCTCCTAGATAGATCTTGTGTGATCATAGGAATTTTTTTGAAATACTGCGTTCCCCAACAGTGGTATCAGAGCCAGTTCTATGCTTAGATGTTATATGCACGAGTAGAACACAAAGAGTTGTGGGCGATAATAGTCATACTTCTTACCAGCATGTCATACTTTGATTCGGCGGTATTGTTGGATGAAGCGGCCCAGACCGTTATTACATGACCGCGTTCATGAGACTGGTTCTACCGCCGTGCTTCGCACACAGGTGGCTAGTGGGTGTCTGTTTCTCCAACTTTAGTTGAACCGAGTGTGACTACGCCCGGTCCTTATTGAAGGTTAAAACAGTAAACTTGACAAAAAATCGTTGTGGTTTTTTATGCTTAGGTAAGAACGGTTCTTGCTAAGCCCGTAGCAGCCACGTAAAACTTGCAACAAAAGTAGAGGACATCTAACTTGTTTTTGCAACGCATGTTGTGATGTGATATGGTCAAGACGTGATTATATAAATTGCTGTATGAGATGATCATGTTTTGTAACATAGTTATCGGCAACTGGCAGGAGCCATATGGTTGTCGCTTTATTGTATGAAATGCAATCGCCATGTAATTGCTTTAATTTATCACTAAGCGGTAGCGATAGTCGTGCAAGCAATAGATGGCGAGATGAAAACAATGCTACGATGAAGATCAAGGTGTCAAGCCGGTGACGATGGTGATCATGATGGTGCTTTGGAGATGGAGATCAAAGGCACAAGATGATGATGGCCATATCATATCACTTATATTAATTGCATGTGATGTTTATCCTATATGCATCTTATTTTCTTAGTACGGTGGTAGCATTATATGATGATCTCTCACTAAATTTCAAGGTATAAGTGTTCTCCCTGAGTATGCACCATTGCTACAGTTCGTCGTGCCGAGACACCACGTGATGATCGGGTGTGATAAGCTCTACGTTCACATACAACGGGTGCAAGCCAGTTTTGCACAGGCAGAATACTCAGGTTAAACTTGACGAGCCTAGCATATGCAGATATGGCCTCGGAACACTGAGACCGAAAGGTTGAGCGTGAATCATATAGTAGATATGATCAACATAGTGATGTTCACCATTGAAAACTACACTATCTCACGTGATGATCAGACATGGTTTAGTTGATATGGATCACGTGATCACTTAGATTATTAGAGGGATGTCTATCTGAGTGGGAGTTCTTAAGTAATATGATTAATTGAACTTTAATTTATCATGAACTTAGTACCTGATAGTATTTTGCATGTCTATGTTGTTGTAGATAAATGGCCCGTGATGTTGTTCCATTGAATTTTAATGTGCTCCTAGAGAAAGCTAAGTTGAAAGATGATGGTAGCAACTACACAGACTGGGTCCGTAACTTGAGGATTATCCTCATTGCTACAGTGCCAAACCCGCTGCAGGAGCAAGGCCAGATGTTATGAATGTCTGGCAGAGCAAAGCTGATGACTACTCGATAGTTCAGTGTGCCATGCTTTACGACTTAGAACTGGGACTTCAACGACGTTCTGAACGTCATGGAGCATATGAGATGTTCCAGGAGTAGAAGCTAATATTCAAGCAAATTCCCGGATTGAGAGATATGAAGTCTCCAATAAGTTCTATAGCTACAGAATAGAGGAGAAAAGTTCTGTCAGTGAGCATATACTCAGAATGTCTGGGTACCACAATCACTTGACTCGGATGGGAGTTAATCTTCCAGTTGATAGTGTCATTGACAGAGTTCTTCAATCACTGCCACCAAGCTACAAAAGCTTCGTGATGAACTATAATAAGCAAGGGATGGATAAGACGATTCCCGAGCTCTTCGCAATGCTAAAAGCTACGGGGGTAGAAATCAAGAAGGAGCATCAAGTGTTGATGGTCAAAAAGACCACTAGTTTCAAGAAGAAGGGCAAAGGGAAGAAAGGGAACTTCAAAAAGAACGGCAAGAAACTTGCTCAAGTGAAGAAGCCCAAGTCTAGACCTAAGCCTGAGACTGAGTGCTTCTACTGCAAAGGGACTGGTCAATGGAAGTGGAACTGCCCCAAGTATTTGGCGGAAAAGAAGGATGGTAAAGTCAAAGGTATATTTGATATACATGTTATTGATGTGTACCTTACTAATTCTCGCAGTAGCACCTGGGTATTTGATACTGGTTCTGTTGCAAATATTTGCAACTCAAAATAGGGGCTACGGATTAAGCGAAGATTTGCTAAGGACGAGGTGATGATGCGCGTGGGAAATGGTTCCAAAGTCGATGTGATCGCCGTAGGCACGCTACCTCTACATCTACCTTCGGGATTAGTTTTAGACCTGAATAATTGTTATTTGGTGCCAGCGTTAAGCATGAACATTATATCTAGATCTTGTTTGATGCGAGACGGTTATTCATTTAAATCAGAGAATAATGGTTGTTCTATTTGTCGGTGTACAAAAGTAGGTGCTCTCCTTTTTGACCCCTTTACTTGTGCACGGGCAGTCAGAGCCGCGCGCCACGACCACACTTAGCAGGGTAGAGGAGGGAAGCCGAAGCACGAGACAGCCAAGGCAACGCCAAGACCAGAAACGCAGGAGAGCAAGAGGGCGAGGTGGACTCCCTCGGCAAGATCCTTGACGAGGCAGCCTCCGCAGCCCCGGCAAGAGCCTTGCCTGGGCAACTTGCCCGATGCCAGCGGAGCAAGCCACCCTTGAGCCCACAGGCTCCAACCCAACCAACTACATTGGAACCAAGGCTCGGGAGGCGCCTCTGTGGTGGCATGCAAATCTTCGTCAAGATCATAGACATGTGAGATCAGATGAGGACCAGAAGACGGAGACCCTCGGCGTGATCCTAGCCGAGGAAATACACAAGACCTCCGGCAAGACCCTTGCTGGGGACGAATGCAACGCCACGGCAAGACCCTTGCCGGGCCCCCGGCAAGACCCTTGCTGAGGGCATCAGCAGGGCCACTGCCAGGCCCGCGCCAACCAAGACTCCACCACCGTCCCCAAGCAGCTGCTAGCTCAACCAGCTGGGTAGGCACCTGCGTGGCGACGGGCGGCCTCTACACCGACTCAGCAAGCACCTGCGTGGCGGCATGCGACCCTTCATGAAGGCTCCACCACCCCGTCAGCCCAGAAGCCAGCCAACGTGGCGCCGTGATGCCTCATCAGCTCGGACGCGTGTCGATGCCAGGCGAGGCGGTGACGGCTGGGACGTGCTTCCCTGGCGTCCCCGATAAAGCAAGGGGGGCATGTCGGCAGTGCATTAAATGCGTATGTCCGATGGTCCCAGAGGATAGGCTTATCGACTGTGGACCTTTCCACCTCATGTGTGCCACTGTGGTAACCCCTTTTTCCTATAAAAGGAGGCTCGAGGCGACCAGGAGAAGGATTCAGCTCTTTTGGGCAAGTTGCACCCCGTAGCTAGCTCAAGAACACAAGAACACTCAAATACATCCACCAAAACAGGACTTGGGTATTACGCATATCTACGGCCCGAACCTGGGTAAACGATCCGTGTGCTTCCTGTCAGACCCGCTCTTTGCACAACCTCGCGCTCGCCAACCATAGAAGGGATCCCAGTGACCCCATAGGTGTCATTTCCACCAACATCTTTGGCGCGCCAGGTAGGGGGCGCAGTTGTGTAAAACCGGTCTGGCAGTTAGCCTAGCAGTTCTTCATCGTCATGGCTCCCAAGAAGAAGAAGGCCATGGCGGTCAGTTCGTCGGGAGCCAGACGGCCCGTACCGGTGCGGGCGAGCAGCGGGCCAATCGCGGTCAGGACCCGAGGTGCGGCCCGTGAGCACCAACATTGCTCTGGCAGTCAGAGCCTGGCGAGTGGCGTTGTTCGTGCGCAAGACAACGGGCCGCACGCTGCAAAATCCAGAGACGGGGCTGGGGCCCCCGCAGGCGGCGCGGAGCCCTCCGGGAGCGTCGTCGTGCCACCCACGGGCGGCACGGCGACCTCCAAGACGCCCACCCCGGCGCCCACAGCGCGCTCTTCCCACAGTGTGCGCGATGACCAGCGTCACCATGCCGGTGACCCTGGACACCGCCGTGGGAAGAGTCATGTGCCTCATTTGCGGGGCGAAGGAGGCCAGCATGCCCGCTGAAGTGCTAGCGAAAATGGCACATAGCCGTCGGGCCATGACAGAGCTCCTTCTAACGTGGTTAGAAGTCGAAGTGTGCCACGGTCCATGCAGCTTTCGCCGCCACCCACACCAGTAGAAGCTTTGGCGGGCGCGCAGCTGCTCCTCGACTTCCCTCCTATTGCGGAGAAGCTCGACGAGTGGAGAGCCACTATCCAGAGCCTCGTCGGCGTCGCCAACAAAGACGAGCCACGGCCGGCGGGGCCCTCAGCCCGGCGCTCCATTGAAACACTGCACGCCAGCGGTGTAGGGGCCGGAGGTGCCGCGGCCACGGTGCACTCTCGTCCTCCATGCCAGCCACCATGGATGTCGGTCCGTCGTGATGACGCTTGTGATAACATTTCCATAGCGTCGTACGACCCACGGACCCACCGCGACCAACGCCAGGTTCTTTGGGAGCGAGCCCATGAAGACGCTCGAACCACCATCGAGCGCCGGCACGATACACGCCACCAGTCAGATAGGCGGGCGGGGCCCGCCATGGACCACCCAGCGCCGGGAGGCTCCGGCGGCCTACCTTACGAGGTGGGTTGCCCTGCTGTCGGTGACAAAACCGGCGGATCTCGGGTAGGGGGTCCCGAACTGTGCGTCGAGGCGGATGGTAACAGGAGACAAGGGACACGATGTTTTACCCAGGTTCGGGCCCTCTTGATGGAGGTAAAACCCTACGTCCTGCTTGATTGATATTGATATTGTGGATGTTTACAAGAGTGGATCTACCACGAGATCAAGGAGGCTAAACCCTAGAAGCTAGCCTATGGTATGATTGTAAGGGTTTTTGTTGTTGTTGTTGTTGTCCTACGGACTAGAGCCATCCGGTTTATATCGACACCGGAGAGGGCTAGGGTTACATGGAGTCGGTTACAATGGTAGGAGATCTACATATCCGTATCGCCAAGCTTTCCTTCCACGCCAAGGAAAGTCCCATCCGAACACGGGGCGAAGTCTTCAATCTTGTATCTTCATAGTCTTGGAGTCCGGTCGGTGATGATAGTCCGGCTGATGGTAGTTCGGCTGATGATGGTAGTCCGGCTATCCGGACACCCCCTAATCCAGGACTCCCTCAGTAGCCCCTGAACCAGGCTTCAATGACGATAAGTCTGACGCGTATATTGCTTGGCATTGCAAGGCGGGTTCCTCCTCCGAATGATAGAAGATTGTGAACACCAGGATAGTGTCCGGCTCTGCAAAATAAATTCCACATTCCACCGTAGAGAGAATAATATATACACAAGTTCAATCTGCTGACATTTTTTGTGGCATGACGTCACACCACTACCAAGCCATTACTTGAATTGTTTTTTACTTTACCACCTCAGCGCATTTAGCGAAGCGGTTTCCTTGGCACGTCTTGTCGAAGCAGAGATCGTGTTTCCCCTTAATCCGAGATTCTCATCAATATGGACGTGGGTAACCCAACCGTGCCATTGATGGTGACGCTTGGGGGATAAGCGAGTTTTACCAGGCAGGTGGGGGACGCATAGGCTTCGTCCTCCTATATAAGGGATAAGGATTCGCCTTTTCACCTACGCCTTCTTCCTCCTTTGCTTATCTATCTCCACGCACTCGAGCTCCAGCGCCCAAGTTCGCGCATCTCGTCTCAACCTTCTCCGACCATGTCCGGAGCGGGAGGTAAATGGTTGGCCTCCGCCGTTAAGGAGGAGCACATCGCCAAACTGCGTGGCGCCGGATACCTCTCCGGCGACATCGCGCACCGGCTGCCCGACGAGGGGCAGCTCATCCCCACCCCCAGGCCCCATGAGAGGGTCGTCTTTCTTCCCCACTTCCTCCGCGGACTGGGCTTTCCACTTCACCCCTTTGTCCGGGGGCTCATGTTCTACTACGGCCTGGATTTCCATGATCTGGCGCCGAACTTCATCCTCAACATCTCGGCGTTTATCGTCGTGCGCGAGGCCTTCCTCTGCATCCAGCCCCACTTCGGCTTGTGGGTCAAGACCTTCAATGTCAAGCCGAAGGTAGTGAAGGGCACTCAAGCGGAGTGCGGAGGCGCCATGTTGGGCAAGATGCCCAACGTCCTTTGGTTCGAAGGGGCCTTCGTGGAATCCGTCAAGGGGTGGCAATCGGGGTGGTTCTATATCACCGAGCCGCGTGACCCTACATGGGCGGCGGCCCCCGAGTTCAGATCTGGTATCCCCACGCAGCTCACCTCCTGGAAAGAGAAGGGCTTGCTGTGGGGTAGTTCGGAGGAGCTGACGGGACTCCAAGCCTGTATCCAGAAGCTGGTGAAGAAGCTCAGGCTGGTTAACATGGTCCAAGTCATGCTCATCCGCCGGATTCTCCCATGCCAAGAGCGGGCATTCAATCTGTGGGAGTTCAATCCGGAACAGCACCAGGCGCTGAGCGAGCTCTTCGACACGACATACGAAGGCGCCTGGAGGGTGCTGTTCAAGGGCGCCGAAGCCCCCGCATCCGCGACTGAAGATCGCGGATCTCGCTCGCAGCGCCAAGCCGACGAGGTAAGTGATTCTACCCCTTTACGGGACACTTGCTTTTCATAGTTTGACTCTATGCGGGTTTTAATTTCCCCTTTTCCTTTGACAGGACTGGATGAGGAAGGCGGAGCAGATTATCTGCCCGGCTCCTATGCCAGAAAATCCAGTAGACGCTCGTCTAGCGAGGCTGCTGGTTCCGGCACCGCACGTGGTGCCGGACAAGAAGCCAAGAAGGAGGCCACGGGTGCTCGAAAGAGTTCCCGTTTTCAGGTGTCCGACGACTCCGGGGTGGACTCCTCCCCCGAAAACGAGGAGGAGAAAGAGGACTCTCTCCCAGAGGAGGGAGAGAGGAAGAGGAAGGCTTCCCCAACAGGGGAGGCCGAAGGGTCCAAGAGGGGAAGGACTATTCCCCCGGACAGCTCCGCCAACATCAACGTTGGCGAGGAAGAATGGCCTTCAAGGGCCAGGCCTCCGGCGAGATCGTAAGTATCCGGATTCCTGAATGATTTATAATTTCTTTTTTTGCGTCACATAGTGTCATTCTGATGCCGCATGCTGCCTGTAGTCCGGCCAGTGATGATCTCCCCGCTTCATCGAGCGGGTCGTTGGCTCTGTCGGACGTAGACTCCATCCCGACCGCCTCCACCCCTCGCGACATCGAGGACGCCGAGGTGGGATCCCAAGAAGGGACCCATCAGGGGGAGGCTCCGGAGGCGCCACAAGGCGTCTTCCCGGACTTTGCGCCGGACTCCATATCAGAACCCGCAGTGGTTCCGGGGTCCGGCCGGTGGCCCCTTCGAATGAAGGGAAAGACCGTACGCCGGCGGCTTCCGTCCAACCGGAGGCGCCGGGCAATTTGTTGGAGGCGCTGCAGAGCGCTTCCATCGAGGAAGAACACCGCACTATTATGAGTGCGGTGATTCAGAAGGTGCAGCTTGCCAAGAGCGGGCTGACCGAAGCCTGCAGTAGCCTTCTATCAGGCTTTGAGGTAAGAAGTTAAAAATATGTAATGTAATACCGCATAGACAGTAGCCCCTGATGCTCGGTTCGGTGTTCAGAAATAAAAGCCGGACTGAGGATCTGAAAAAAAGAAGATATACGCAGGGTTACTAAAAAATTATGTCAATATGGGTTTCAGGCTGCGCTGCTGACCTCTGCCGCACTGACTGCGGAGGTCGGTGCTTTGAAGCAAGAGCTCGAGCGGTCCGAGCAAGAGCTCGGCCGCACCAAGAAGAAGCTCCAGGACAAAGAAGGTGAGTAACACCACTTTGAACTTGTACCTTACAGAAAAGGATTTAGGTTGCAACAAAAAATAACAAGGATAACATGGGTACTGCAGGGGCCACGAACGAGGTGGCAACCCTAAAGGAGGCCGTGTCCGCGGCCGAACGCAGTGCGGCCGCGGAATAGGCAGAGCGAGAAAAGCAGGAGGCGCGGGTGGCGGTGGTTCAGCAAGAGCTCCAGGCTCTCATGGAAAAGCATGAGAGTTTGGAGCGTGACTCAAAGACTCGAGAGTCCGAGCTTGCCTCGGCTCTCGAAAGTGCCAAAACTGCCAAGGCCGATGCCCATAAGTCCCTTTAGGAGATTGAGTTGGTGAGGAAGATAGCGGCGGGTAAGGCATTTTTAATGCAAAGCAAGCATGTGAATGTAAATTACGTGTTACTTACCCGAATTCGGAGCTCTCCAGGGGCGTTTGCAGATCTGCCTCGCAGCGTGTCTGATGCCGCCGCATTCTACCGAGCCGAGGAGGGGAGCTCAACGGAGAAGGTCTTCTGGTCTCAGTATGCTGAGGCTGGCCGTCCGGTGCCCCCTAGCGACCAGCTGAAGCAGCTGGTCGAGCTCCACAAGGTGGCTGAGCAGGCCATGAAGGGCCTCATAGTCCGGCTGTGGCCTGGAGAGGCCATGCCTGGGAGCTACTTCGGCCTCGTGCGACGGTTGGTGGATGCGTGCCCCTGGGTGGAGGTTATCAAGCGCTCTGCCTGTATTGAAGGTGCTCGTCGGGCCCTTACCCGCGCAAAGGTGCATTGGGGCAGGCTGGATGCGGAGAAGCTAATCACTGACGCGCCACCAGCGGGCAAGGAATAACGTACGCCCGAAATGTACTATAAGACTGTCCTGAAGGGTGCCCGCAAGATTGCGGATGAGTGCCCCAGGGATGTAATTATTGAGTAAATTCGCAATGTGTTATCCTGTGCGCTGAAAACTTTGTTCATATGCGCTAAGCAACGCTTGTTAATTTAAAATATTACCTTCTGTGCGGCCGTTTGTTAAATCTGAGAGATGGCAAGTCGTCGGCTTCAGCCCCCGTGCCACGAGTGCTGGGGTATTCGGGATAAACTTGAGCACTCTTGTTCCCATTTTTGGGTCCATCTAGGGAGCCGCTCAACACAACGAACAAGGCAACCGGACTTATAGTGCTTGAACACTCTCACTTAGCCATAGAATTCTATAATTTTAAATTTCGGCGAAGCCCCTAGTATTCAGAAGACCGAATTAGGGGCGCTATCCACGCCTTCGTCGGACATTATCCGGAACTTCGCTCGAAGCGGCGTAGGTCTTTAAGGACCCAAAAGGACCTCTCGAACAATGACCAGTCTCTCGCCTTATCATGACAGTCAGTTTTAGCTTTCTCCACTGAGGCGTTAACCCGGCTCAACCGGGGCGCAATCGCAGTGGTTCTCCCAGTGCTACCTTAGCCGATAGAACGGAACGTAACGTGCCAAACATGGGAGCCGGGCAAACCCAACTATTGACCCAAGACATGATTCGGAGCCGATTCATATAATGCTATAAGTTTGGGGTGCCGCACTTGTGAAAGTGTTCGGACTTTATCACACAATAATGCGGAGAACATAAGCCCCTGGTGTATTTGGCCGTACCAAAATGTACGGGTGCAACATGTCGTAAATGAACATATATATATAAAGTAATGCAGTTATGGGCAAAAAGTGCTGCATTTTATTCGAGAAGATATGCTATGAGTGCGGAATGATACAAATAGTGCGGAAAGCAAGGGATTGGACGAATTAAAGGCATCTCCCTCTAGGGGTAGGCCGCGGAATGTTGTATTTAACAATTTTAATGCTCGTGATGGAGACCACCTGAGTGTTCGTCGCGGCCTTTGTCCTTCCCTGGCTGTTGCATCATGAGTTCGGCAGGTTCGCCGCCGGACAGAGTTGTGTAAAAAAAGAGAGAAATAAAAGATAAAAGAGCGACACACTTGGGAGCCCCTGGTGTGGTCGAACCACACTCTAGGTCTGTTGTGGTTGTGCCTTTCCCCCTATGCCCATGGTATCTCCAGGGCGTAATTATGTACGCGGAGAGTTTGTCGTACAATTTTGCGAGGGCTGGATTTGAGGCCGCATTGCTACGCGTGCTCGGAACGTGCCAGGTGGTCTTTGTTGATGTTGCTCCAGGCGCGTTTGGCCGTGTCCGGTCGTTTAACGGCCGGACTCGAAAATTGCCTTAAAAGGCTGCTCTGTACTTCTGCCGCGAGAGCCGCTGTATGTTCCTCCGTTCGGAGGGAGCGTTCCGTGTTTCCATTGACCGTGATTACTCCACGAGGGCCTGGCATCTTGAGCTTAAGGTATGCATAATGCGGCACCGCGTTGAATTTTGCGAACGCAGTTCATCCGAGCAGAGCGTGATAGCCGCTGCGGAACGGGACTATGTCAAAGATTAACTCCTCGCTTCGGAAATTATCCGGGGATCCGAAGACCACTTCCAGTGTAACTGAGCCTGTACAACTGGCCTCGACGCCTGGTATGACGCCTTTGAAGGTTGTCTTTGTAGGTTTAATCCTTGAAGGGTCTATGCCCATCTTGCGCACTGTATCCTGATAAAGCAGGTTCAGGCTACTGCCGCCGTCCATCAGGACTCTCGTGAGGTGAAATCCATCGACGATTGGGTCTAAAACTAATGCGGCGAATCCACCATGGCGGATACTGGTCGGATGGTCTCTTCGATCGAAAGTGATCGGGCAAGAGGACCATGGGTTGAATTTTGGGGCGACTGGCTCCATCGCGTATACGTCCCTTAGTGCACGCTTCCGCTCCCTCTTGGGAATATGCGTTGCGTATATCATGTTTACCGTCCGAACTTGAGGGGGGAATCCCTTTTGTCCTCTGTTGTTCGGCGGCCGGGTCTCTTCCTCGTCATCGCTGTGTAGCCCCTTGTCACTGTTTTCGGCGATTAATTTTCCTGCCTGCTTGAATACCCAACAATCTCGGTTGCTGTGGTTAGTTGGCTTTTCGGGGGTTCCATGTATTTGACAGGAGCGGTCGAGTATTCGGTCCAAATTGGACGGGCCCGGAGTGGTTCTTGTGAATGGCTTCTTCCATTGACCGGGCTTGGAGCCTCGGAATCCGGCGTTGACTGCCGTATCCTCATTGCTGTCGCCGTTAATGCGGCGTTTGTTTTTGTTTCGACGCAACCTGCCATTGCGGTCCTTGGTATCCGGACTGCCAGCGTTTTTGCTAAGGTTGTTGCTGCGAGCTAGCCAGCTATCCTCGCCCGCGCAGAAGCGGGTCATGAGTGATGTGAGGGCTGCCATGGATTTCGGCTTCTCCTGTCCTAGGTGCCGGGCCAGCCACTCGTCGCGGATGTTATGTTTGAAGGCAGCGAGTGCCTCTGCATCCGGACAGTCGACGATTTGATTTTTATTTGTTAAGAACCGTGTCCAGAATTGCCTGGCCGATTCGTCTGGCTGCTGGATTATGTGGCTTAGGTCATCTCCGTCCGGTGGTCGCACATACGTGCCCTGGAAGTTGTCGAGGAATGCGGCTTCCAGGTCTTCCCAGCATCCAATTGACTCTGCGGGCAGGTTGTTAAGCCAATGCCGAGCTGGTCCTTTAAGCTTGAGCGGGAGATATTTGATGGTGTGAAGATCGTCGCCGCGGGCCATATGTATATGGAGGAGATAATCCTCAATCCAAACCGCGGGGTCTGTTGTGCCATCGTAGGATTTGATGTTAACGGGTTTAAACCCTTCAGGGATTTGATGATCCATTACTTCGTCAGTGAAGCATAGTGGGTGTGCGGCGCCTCTGTATTGAGCAATATTGCGACGTAGCTCGAGAGAGCGTTGTCTGCTGTGTTCGACCCGGCCGGAGTAGTTGTATCCGGCGCGACGGTATTCGTCGTGGGTCTTGGGGCGCTCGCGTGATCCATAGATAGATCTGGATTGTCTTGCCTTGTCCTCCAATATATCCCGCAAGTCCGACGCGTTCCCCCGTAGCTTCATGCTTTTTGAGCAATGCCGGGGTACGGTTTTGGTGAAGGGCTTGCACGCCTCTCTGTCGCGGCCACGAGGTGGTCGGTCTGCCGTATTGTGCGCTGGTAATGCAGGTTTGTACGCTTCCTCCTCTAGTCGGGGGAGCAACTTGCGTTTTGGCTAACTTTTGGAGGGGCATTCATACTCTTCGGCCGCGAGGACCTCGGTCCATCTGTCGGCCAGTAGGTCTTGATCAGCTTGAAGCTGTTGCTGCTTTTTCTTTAGGCTGTTTGCCGTGGCCATTAGCCTGCGTCTGAAACGCTCTTGTTCGACGGGATCCTCAGGCACGACGAATTCGTCGTCCTCGAGGCTTGCCTCGTCTTCGGAGGGAGGTAAGTAATTGTCATCCTCGACCTCTTCGTCTGCCGCCCTCTCGTGAGGGCTTGCTTCTGCCTCCTCCTGCGCTAGATCGTGCTGGAGGGGGTTGTCTTCGGCACTTTCTGGGGTGTTATTATCTCCTGTGCCGGAATCTCCATTCTTGCCGTGGCGGCATTTAGAGCGGCGCCGCTGACGTCGGTGCTTGGGCTGTTTCTTTAAGGAATCAGCCTCCTTTGCTTCTTCGCCGTCCCCATCTTTTGGGGTGTCCACCATGTATATGTCGTATGACGAGGTGGTCTTCCAGTGTCCTATAGGCACTGGTTCTTGGTAGTCTCCGGCATCGTCGTCCATACCATCGATGTCTTCAGAGTCGTAGTCGAGTATGTCGGTTAAATCGTCGACGGTGGCTACGAAGTGGGTGGTGGGTGGGCTCTGAATTTCTTCGTCGTCCGCGTCCCAACCATCCTGGCCGTAGTTCGGCTAGGGCTCTCCGGATAGCGAGAGATGCTTCAGTGAATTTACGATCGCCGAAGGGCGAGTGCTGAAAGATGTCCGCAGCGGTGAATTCCATGATCGGCGCCCAATCGGATTCGACTGGCAGGGGCGCAGGAGGTTCGGAGTCCGGCAGAGAGTCCGGCACCTCGGAGTCATGAGCTTTATGCGGGACAAGGTAAGTGTTCGGCTCCATCGCCGTAGAAGTTGCAGCTCCCGAGGCGGTGTCCATCCATCCGTCCTCGATCCGAGGAATCGGCTCCGGACTATGGGTCGGAGCGGATTCGTGTGCGGCCTCCAAGGTGCTGTCCGATAGCAGAGTTAGGTCATGCCCATCGTGACAGCGCGGCACGCTCGGCTGTGGCTCAGATCCATCGGAGGTCAAGTCCCCGCGGATATCGGCCGTGAAGTTTAGGCTTCCGAACCTGACCTGACGGCCAGGGGCGTAGCTTTCGATCTGCTCCAGATGGCCAAGTGAGTTGGCCCACAGTGTGAAACCGCCGAATACAAAGATCTGTCCCGGGAAAAAAGTCTCACCCAGGACTGTGTCGTTGTCGATTGAAGAGGCGATCAAGCCTATCGGTGACGACACAGAGGAACTCTCAATGAAAGCACCAATGTCGGTGTCAAAACCGGCGGATCTCGGGTAGGGGGTCCCGAACTGTGCGTCTAGGCGGATGGTAACAGGAGACAAGGGACACGATGTTTTACCCAGGTTCGGGCCCTCTTGATGGAGGTAAAACCCTACGTCCTGCTTGATTGATATTGATATTGTGGATGTTTACAAGAGTGGATCTACCACGAGATCAAGGAGGCTAAACCCTAGAAGCTAGCCTATGGTATGATTGTAAGGGTTGTTGTTGTTGTTGTTGTTGTTGTTGTCCTACGGACTAGAGCCATCCGGTTTATATAGACACCGGAGAGGGCTAGGGTTACATGGAGTCGGTTACAATGGTAGGAGATCTACATATCCGTATCGCCAAGCTTGCCTTCCACGCCAAGGAAAGTCCCATCCGG
>CAJFDF010000152.1:47688-63124 GCA_904067115.1 Aegilops sharonensis
CGGGCCCTCTTGATGGAGGTAAAACCCTACGTCCTGCTTGATTGATATTGATATTGTGGATGTTTACAAGAGTGGATCTACCACGAGATCAAGGAGGCTAAACCCTAGAAGCTAGCCTATGGTATGATTGTAAGGGTTGTTGTTGTTGTTGTTGTTGTTGTTGTCCTACGGACTAGAGCCATCCGGTTTATATAGACACCGGAGAGGGCTAGGGTTACATGGAGTCGGTTACAATGGTAGGAGATCTACATATCCGTATCGCCAAGCTTGCCTTCCACGCCAAGGAAAGTCCCATCCGGACACGGGGCGAAGTCTTCAATCTTGTATCTTCATAGTCTTGGAGTCCGGTCGGTGATGATAGTCCGGCTGATGGTAGTTCGGCTGATGATGGTAGTCCGGCTATCCGGACACCCCCTTATCCAGGACTCCCTCACCCGCCTTTACCCGTGAGCTGCGGCAGTTCTAGTGGCCGTCCCACCGCATGTTCAAGCCCGACGTCGGCGAGAAGTACAATGGCAAGACCCACCCGTCGGAGTTCCTCAGCATCTACACCATCGCGATGGAAGCCACTGGGGCTCGCGACGATAAGGTGCTTGCCAATTACTTCCCGTTGGCCCTGAAACCCAATGTCATGTCTTGGTTGATACACTTGCCGGCGGATTCCATTTCTTCTTGGTCGGACCTGTGTCATGAGTTCGTTGGTGCCTTCACTGGAGGCCACCAAGCTCATGGCCAGGCTAGTGATTTGCATATCATTCCCCAGAAGGAAGGTGAAAACCTGCGCAACTACATACATAGGTTCAGCCGAGTGCAATACAACATCCCAGATGTTCACCCTGCCGCCGTGATCAGCGCAATCCATCAGAATTTGTGCAACCGCAAGACGCGTGAAGAGCTGGCAATGAACAAGGTCAAGGATGTGGCCGAACTTTATGTTCTGGCCGATAGATGCGCTCGGGCAGAAGAGGGGAGGAAGTACCCCGGCGAAGACGCCGGCGCGGAAACCGACTCTACGAAGACACCGTCGCCCTGACGAAGAAGGGTCGGCGTCGCAACAGGAAGCGCAAGGGCAAGATCGTGCTTGCCGTCGAGGGATCCAACAACACCGGCGCCGCCAAGAAGGCCAAGGCAGACGACCCCGGCAAGGAGATTGTCGGCTGCGCCGCTTGCCGGGCCTTGGCGGCTGCCGACAAGCCAGGGGGCTCTGACAAGTAGTACTGCAAGATCCACCGCACCAAAGGCCACGACCTCCAGAACTGCCCAAGAGTCGAGCTGCTTGCTGAAAAGCACAAAGCCGAGTATGAGAGGCGGGACAAGGAGAAGGGCCAAGATGGCGCTGAAGGATCCGGCAAGAAGTGTGGCGGCCAAGGAGGTCACCGCGGCAAGGATAACCAGCAAAAGAGGCCCGCTCGGGGCCGCGACAAGAAGCGGGAAGACGATGATCATGACGAGGACGGCGAGTCTGGCGAGCATGAGTTCCAAAAGGCTGCGGAGGCCATGTGCGTTGATGGTGGCGCCTCGCTGCATACTTCTCACCGCCAGCTCAAACAGTGTGCGCGTGAGATCACAGCAGCGGAGCCCTCGTTCGACGCTTAAAAGCCACTGAAGTGGGCCAGCACGCCCCTCATCTTTGACGCTGAGGACCACCCTGACCGCACAACTGCGGTCAGGTGTTTGCCGTTGTTGGTTTCACCAATGATACGCAACCTCAAGGTGAACAAGATGCTGGTCGACGGCGGGGCTGGTCTGAACTTGATCTCACCCGTTGTGATCAAAAGGCTGCAAATTCCTGATGGAGACCTCGAGGAGGTCAACCCGGGAAGGAGCTAGCCAAAGGGGAAGGTCACATTGCCTGTGATGTTTGGAGGCGAGTTGAACTACAGGACGGAGAGGATTGTCTTCGATGTAGCCGAGATCCCCTTGCCCTACAACGGGATCCTCGGCCGCCCGGCACTAGCCAAGATCATGGCGGCGTCGCACTACGCCTACAACACGCTGAAGATGCCTGGGCTGATCACCATCATCACCGTCCCCTCCGATAAGAAGGACGCGATGATCTACGCTGACCAACTCTACCGAGAAGCAGTTGCAGCAGCTACCGCCAAGGCACTTGCTCCTGTCGCTGAAGCCCCGGGAGGGAAGAATAAGACCGTCAAGACCTCTCGCACCCACTCCGGCAAGCGCACCTCTTCGAAGTGTTGTGCTACCGTTGAAGACGTGCCAGAGAGCTCCACCGGCAAGAGCAAGAAATCCAGAGCTGCACCACCAGAGACCAAGAGGGTGTCCGTCAAGGAGGATAGCACGGGAGGGGCTTTCACCATAAGCTCCACCCTCGACAGTAAATAGGAAAGCGCGCCCATCACTTTCCTACGGGCGAATGTTGATGTGTTTGCATGGCAAGCATCCGACATCCCCGGCGTTCCCTTGGAAGTGATTGAGCACCATCTTGTTGTCTGTCCCCATGCGCTACCCGTCAAGCAGAAGTTCAGGAAGCAAGCTTTGGAATGGCAGGAATTCATCACAGAGGAGATCAGGAAGTTGGAAGCGGCAAGCTTGGTGAGAGGAGTGCTCCATCCGACGTGGTTGGCCAATCCGGTGGTGGTGCGCAAGGCGAACGGGAAGTGGAGATTGTGTATTGATTACACATATATCAATAAGGCTTGTCCTAAGGACCCCTTCCCGTTGGCGCGCATTGACCAGATTGTTGACTCCACGGCCGGGTGCGATCTGTTATCATTCTTCGACGCCTACTCGGGCTACCACCAGATCTTCATGGCAAAGGAAGACGAAGAGAAGACAGTATCCATCACCCCATGTGGTACGTATTGCTTTTTATGGATGCCTTTCGGGTTGAAGAGTGCTGGCTCGACATTCGCAAGGGCGGTCCAAATTGGTTTTGAGCCCCAGCTACATAGAAATTTGGAAGCTTATATGGATGACATAGTGGTCAAAACCAAGGACAAGGCAACCCTTGTACAAGACTTAGAAGAGACGTTTGCCAACCTACGCAAGATCAACCTCAAGCTGAACCCTGAGAAGTGTGTCTTCAGCGTTCCATCCGGCAAACTTCTCGGGTTCTTTGTGTCACAACGTGGGATTGAGGCAAACCCAGACAAGATAAAGGCTATTGAGCAGATTGAGGCACCCAAGCAGATCAAGGATGTGCGTCAGCTCACTGGCTGCATTGCCGCCATGAGCAGATTCATCTCCAAGTCCGCTGAGCGTGCCCTTCCCTTTTTCAAGATCTTGAAGAAGGTGGGCCCAATGGAGTGGAATCCAGAGGCCGAGGCAGCGTTGCAGGATCTGAAGAAATACCTTTCCTCTACACCAATACTGGTTGCGCCTAAACCACAAGAGTCGTTGCTGCTATATCTGGCAGCGACGAATCAAGTGGTCAGTGCCGCGCTAGTGACGCAGAGAGAGGTCGATGAAGAGGCAGGCGATGGCGGGACTGGCGGATGGCAAGCCAGAGATTCCCCTGGCAGGGCTCGATGCCGGGAAGGCAAGGCCCCCGGCAGAGTCTGATGCCATCAGCACGGGGCCCATGTAATCAAATGAGGTGGTGCATAAGAAGAAGATGATGCAGCACCCGGTTTACTTTGTCAGCTCCCTCCTGCAGGGGGCTAGGTCAAGGTGCTCTGGTGTGCAGAAATTGCTCTTCGGCCTCCTTATGGCCTCGAGGAAGCTGCGTCACTACTTCCAAGCACACGAAATCACCGTCGTCACCCGCCTCCCATTACAACGGATACTGCACAACCCAGACGCAACTGGAAGGATTGTGGAGTGGGCCTTGGAGCTTTCGAGCTTTGGTTTGAAGTTTGAAAGTACTTCGACAATCCAGAGCAGAGTCTTGGCAGAGTTCATTGCAGAATGGACCTCAACGCTTGACGAGGAAATCCAGGAGACCACTCTCCTCGGCAAGCACTACAAAAAAAATATACTTCCGTGATGATACGTGTTTGTCACAGTAGGTCGCGTTTTTTGTCATGCATGTACATCCATGACGATTTTATGACAGAATCAAGATAGTCATACATGTGCTGTTGTAGAAGTGTTCCATGACATTACCAAAATTATCATCACAGAATTGTCCACTTCCATGACGATAAATAGCGCATCACAGAAGTGCTTTCGTCAAGGGTGACCGACACGTGGCATCCACCGTAACGGAACGTCGTTAAGCTATCGGGTTGGGTTTTGGATCCGATAACCGTTAACAGCCCCGACCAATGGGGATTTTCCACTTGTAAAATCATCATTGGCTGGAGGAAACACGTGTCGGCTCATCGTTGGGACAGATGTCATCCACTCATTGGACAGAAGGCGCCTATGATACACCAACACGTGGCACGGCCCAATAGAGGCCCATTCCTGTGAAAAGGCCGGCCCGTTTGACTTGGTCAAAAGGTGGTGGGCCGGCCCATGGAAAGCCTGTTAACGGCATGTTCTCATATAGCCCATTTACAACCCGCTAACCCAAGGCCCGTTACGCCCTATCCGAATTAGGCCCAGTAGCGTCATCTGGGCCATCCAATATGATTCCAGCCTGTTTTCACTTCTGGCCCATGTATGGACCATGACGTCTTTCGGCCCATATGAGGCCCTATGTAACTCTTGGCCTATTAACGGCCCGTGGTGAAACTGGCCCGTAATGAACAGTGTATCACTTTACACCCATTAACGGCCCATGGTGAAACTGGCCCGTAATGAACAGTGTATCACTTTATACCGATTAATGGCTCGTTATTCCGTTGGGCCATTTCCAGCCCAAGTTAACTTTTGGCCTTTTGAGGGCCCATTTATTCTTGGGCTCATCTGCAGCATTCGGTTACTTACGGCACGTTACTGTCATTTTCTGCTTGTGGGCCAAATTCAGCCCGTGGTTACAGTCGGCCCGTTTGTGGTCCATACGTTGGGTCGTTTTCATAGCGTCATCAAATACGGCCTATTAACGATAGCCCGTTATGGTCGGCCCATGAACGGACGATTCCAACTCTAGCCTGTTTACGGCCATAATGCGGCCTGTTATTGGCCCATGTTTGGCCAAACAATCATACGGCCCGTATAAGGCCCATTGATGATACGGCCCGTAGAAGGCCCGTTGTTTCTACGGCCTGTAGAAGGCCCGTTGTTTCTACGGCCCGTAGAAGGCCTACTGTTTCTACGGCCCGTAGAAGGCCCACTGTTTCTATGGCCCGTAGGAGGCCCAGTGTCACTACAGTAAATATTAGCCCATGGTTATTGTGGCCTAGTTTTTAAAAAATAGGTTATTGCAGCCACTAGCAAACCGTGGAAAAAGAACTGCACTGACTACAAGCAAACAAATAAACAAGACAACAAGGAAATAAATAAGCAAGCAACTTATGCTAGGCTATCACGGCTATTACACATATTACATCCACTGGGCATCAAAGTTCGCCACCAGTGCAAATATAGGGAACAAAGCAGCATATAAACGCCGCAGCAAAACAAGTCCAGAACTGAAACCACTTCAAAAGAGTTCAAGAAACAATATCCTGGGTACCCATAATGCTGGCAAGATGCTTAGCAAGCTTATTAACTTTCTCTTGTTTGGTGCTTAAATCATCCAGCGCTTGCTGTTGCACAAGAAAGTGCGCATCTGAATTCTGTAGGGACTTCCTCAGTCCTTGGGCTTCTTGCCGCAGCACAGCTGACTGATGCCTTTCAGCTTGTAGCTGAGACTGAAGAAGCCGAAGTGATTCAAGCAGCGAGTTCCAAGAGCTTGTGCCAGCGGTACTGGCCAGTAACTTGAACACTACATCAACGCAGGACTGTGGGGTTTTCTCACTGTCTACAAGATCGTTTTTATCACCTTTCTTGGAGACCAACGGGGTTGTCTGACTATCTTGAATCTTATCTGCATTACTTTCTCTACCATTGCATAGTGGGGTGCTCTTCTCCAATATTCTGTTTGCATACTACAAGATAAACAAGCAGACACATCACAGGTTTAGCTTGTAGTATATGAAACTCATTTTGGTAAACCGGTTCAGTAGTAAGGTGGATAGGATAACAGCATGAAACAAACATATATCTATGTACTATGGTCACTGTATTGTCCATATCATTCTAGTTTATGTTCCCCAATCAAGATAGAGACAAAGTTCAACTCATATATTTTTAAGACACAGCAGCATAGACAGAATATAGTGTGAGAAACTACACAGCATTGGCAGCACTTGTAATGTGCATCACATGAGAACATAACTGTTTATACAACTTAAACTAAAATCAACATAGAGCAAGAAGTTAGAACAACAATCCAGTTAAAGAAATAGGTTTAAAACATACTTGTTGCGCCATTGGAGTTTCAATGGGATCCTTCAAATTCGAAAGTAGTTGGTATGAGTAAATAGAGTGATGCAACAGCAAAGGAGTATGGACCATAGCTACGGAATCTGACCTGAGAACAGTTGCTCTTCTGCTTTAAACGTGGAGTTTGGGTTAGTTGTGGTGGTCTTCGTGCTTTGGGCACTACAGTAGCTTTACAAACTGCTCGTGTGGGGGTACTCTATGGTGGACATGGTGCTTTGTCAACTATAAGTGGGTTACTATCCGCTGGGTTTGCGGTTAGATGGGTTGTAGCTGGTTCTCTGCCCAACGGTGTAAGTGTGCAATCTGGAAGAGTCTCGGTTATGTGTGGTGGGGCTAGCTTGTGGGCCAGTACAACCATGGTTCTATCTGCATCGATGGGTAGCACTTTCTTTTGTGAAGAACGGGTTTTTGCTCCCTTAGATACTGCCATCACCCCCTCCAATTCAAACGGCTGATAAACAAGAAAAGAAATTGAACGTACAGTTGTATGATAGATAGATGTGGTAATTCACATATATGTTGTCTAACCAAACAGGACAGCATGACACAATTTCACATATATGATGCCTAACTAAACAGGATAGCATGACACGGTTTCAGAAATATGATGGATAACTTAACAGGATATAATGGCATAATTCAACATATGATGAGTACCTAAATAGGATGACATGACAAAACTATATGATGTCTTTCTAAAATAGGTTGGGATGAAATAATTCACATACATGTTGTCTAAGTATACAGGATGGCATGATATAATTAACATAATTGATTCATATACTAAGAAGCTAGCACTCGCATGTATGATCTCTAAACTAAGCAGATAGAATTCAATATTGTGCATATGATGTCTAAAATAAGCAATGCAAGACACCATATGCATCATATGAGAAATATAAACATTGCAACTTAGAGCATACACCTCAGGTGGGATATAGGACTAGTCATCTGTCTCTGAATCCTCCTCTGAGGAGCTCCCTGTAACCATCGACATATATGCTTCAACAGGTACCATTGCCTGCTCTGAAGACCTTGTTTTCACTCCAGATTTTTCCATAACCGGCTCAAATGGCTGATACACATGAAGAGTAGTTCAATATACACAAATTGTCGACAAATGGAATACGTAATGAAAAAAAAGATGGCATGAGATAATTCACATATATGATGCCTGGCTCCATGGCGGTGCATAATTCACATATATGATAACTGGCTGAAAAACATGGCATTGCATAATTCACATATCTGATATAGAAAGCAAACAGGAGGCATTCACACAAAGCATGTCTAATCTAAGCAGATGGCATGGCGATGCAAGACACCATATGCATGATATGAGCAATATAACCCAGCCAAGTTAGAGCATGCACCTCGGGGGGGGGGGGGGGGGGGGAAATACGATTGGTCATCTGTCTCTGAATCCTCCTCTGAGGAGCTCCCTGTAACCATCGACATATATGCTTCAACAGGTACCCTTGCCTGCTCTGAAGACCTTGTTTTCACTCCAGATTTTTCCATAACCGGCTCAAATGGCTGATACACATGAAGAGTAGTTCAATATACACAAATTGTCGACAAATGGAATACGTAATGAAAAAAAAAATGGCATGAGATAATTCACATATATGATGCCTGGCTCCATGGCGGTGCATAATTCACATATATGATAACTGGCTGAAAAACATGGCATTGCATAATTCACATATCTGATATAGAAAGCAAACAGGAGGCATTCACACAAAGCATGTCTAATCTAAGCAGATGGCATGGCGATGCAAGACAGCATACAAATGATATGAGCAAAATAACCCAGCCAAGTTAGAGCATGCACCTCGGGGGGGGGGGGGGGGGGGGAGGGGGAGATACGATTGGTCATCTGTCTCTGAATCCTCCTCCGAGGAGCTATCTGTAACCAGCAAGAAATCTGCATCAACAGGTAGCACTGACTGCTCAAAAGACCTTGTTTTTACTCCAGATTTTCCCATGACCGACTCAAATGGCTGATGCACAGGAATAGTAGATGAATGTATAAACATTGTTGACAAATGGAATACATTATGGAAAAGATATGGCACGATACAATTCACATATACGATGACTGGCTAAACAGGATGGCATTGCATGATTCACGTATATGATGCCTGGCTAAAGAAGATGGCATTGCATAATTCCCATATACTCCCTCTGTTCCTAAATATTTGTCTTTTTAGAGATTTCAAATGGACTACCACATATGGATGTATATAAACATATTTTAGAGTGTAGATTCACTCATTTTGTTCCGTATGTAGTCACTTGTTGAAATCTCTAAAAAGACAAATATTTAGGAATGGTGGGAGTATGATATAGAAATCAAACAGGTGGCATTCACACAAAGCAAATCTAAACTAAGCTGATGACATATAAGATGTATAATGTAATCAATGCAAGGCGCCATATGCATGATATGACCAACATCAGCATGCCAGGTTAGAGCAAACACCTCAGGTGGTAAACAGGCGTGATCGGCTCCTTCTGAATCTCCATCTGAACAGTTATATTCCTCTGGAATACAATCTAGTAATGCAGGAGGGGGGCCACTTCGCCGACCATGGAGTGGCGTCTACATGACATTATATTCGCACACAACGGTCTTCTCTTTTTCTCTACATGTTCAGTACGATCGTGTACAATATCTGACATGCATAATAAAAAAATAGTTAGATTTTGTAAGGCCTAAGGGATGCATGCAAAAAATCAAGACTGATGGTAGCAAACGAGTGGATGGATCCAAAACTAATGATAGCAGGTAGATTATAGCTTCAGTTTAAAAAGATAGATAATGGATCATCTATTGTTTGTTGCCCACCCAACATGAACCACATAGAAGACCCCAGATGAACCAGATAGTAGACAGATACTATTCATTGCTGGCTCGATATGAGACCCATGGGCAATTCAAAACTCAAGATTGAACGGTAAAGTAGCAGGTAATAATAACCGATGTATAACATAAGCAAACACCAAAGACTGCGACCTCTCTTCCGGAACTGTGTAGTCCTCAGGTTCATCTGCTCAGTCGATGATGGTAATGCAGTTGGCGTGGCTGCCGGCAACGGGGAAGATGATCTGAGGCGTCGAAAGAAAGTCTGCAGGGGGGATCTTTGCTGCAGTGAACGCTTCTGTCGATGGTGCACCTCAGGTGGGGTGGATGACGGCACGGCAGGAGCAGGACATAACACACAAAGTTTTCTTTGACGCCTGTCTGAAAATGAAGTAAATCTATAAGGCTCCTTAGAATTGGAGGATTCTATAAACTCATGGACAGGAAAAACACAGGAATAGGATAGGAATGCACGTGCAAAACAGAGCATTTGGAAACATAGGATTTCAGTCAACCTGGATGTTTTGCTCACATGAATTGGAAGAACAGAGGAATGGAGAAACAAAGGGATGCGACGAGTGTACAACCTCTTTGGCATAGCCTTGTGGACCTCAGCATCATTGGGTTGGACGTGGAGGATGGTGATGATGCTGGTGTGATTGTCGGAGGCGGGGAAGAAGATCCGAGGCCTCTGGAAACGGCGCCAGGGTACTGCTCCGCTGTGATGGACAGTTCCATTGTTGGAGCAGCTCCGCTAAGGTGTACGGCGACGAGGCTGAAGCATGACAAGACAGACAACGTTAATCTAAAGTGGGACCCTAATATCATCTGCAATAGATGATGTAAAATACATCACCAAAAAGTGCTAGATGTAAAACACATCAGCCGCGCCACGGCCG
Source organism: Aegilops sharonensis (assembly GCA_904067115.1). NCBI lineage: Eukaryota > Viridiplantae > Streptophyta > Magnoliopsida > Poales > Poaceae > Aegilops > Aegilops sharonensis. The sequence continues at coordinate 57,790 of CAJFDF010000152.1, forward strand.
CTCCGACAGATGCTGTAAGTACTGTTCACTCTGAACTTAACTGAAGAAAATGAACTTCACAGTCGAAACTGAATTTTACTGTCGAAACTGATTGAACTAGTAACAGAGCATTGCAATAGATGTTTAGGGCGTTCGAGCACTAGTAGCAGAGAAGCAGTGATCTAAATCAGCAGACGCTCGAGCAGGGAACGCACTAGCAGAGAGCAAGTCGTGCAGTAGCACCGCGAGCGAGTGCTAAAGCAGCAACTCCTGTAGCGGTCGGAGGTCGTGAAGTAGCAGCAGCAGCAGCGCAAGCGAGAGCAAGAGCAGAGCAGCAGCACGAACGAAAGAAGGAGTAGTGCAGCAGCGCGACGACAGCAAGAACAGAGCCGCAGCGCGAGCGAGAGCCAGAGCAGCTGCAGCTAGTGTCGTTGTGGAAGTCGTCGCCAAGGAAGCAACGACATGGGGGAGAGACACCGTGGATGATGTGGCTGGTGACGGCGCCGTCGATGGAGACACGCATATCTGCTCGGTATCGAGCACCGGCAGCCCCATGAGATCAAATAAAAGATAAAATGCAGCGGTGAGTGCAGAACCTCCTTGGTGGCGCCGAGTTGGCCTCACCTTCATCGGAGGAATTGGTGAGGGTGCTGCGGTTCCGGTGGGGCAGGTCAAGATGGTGTTGTGGGGATTGAGGTGGCGCAATTGACGAGGCGAACGTCGGGCAGCTCCTTGGAGGTGGAGGACGGGGCGGCTGATCCGGCGGGACAACGAGATCGACAACGGATCCTCATCCGGTGCGGTGGATGAGGGACGGCGAGCTGTTGCGGTGGACGACGTAGTCGGGGAAGAGTCTCCGGCTGGGCGGCGGTCGGGAGGCCGACGGAGGAGCGTGGGGTTTCGCAGGTTTTGGCGGCCTCGGTGTAAGAATGGGGGGCGAAGGGGGATGTGGCGCCAAGCTTAGGGACGCACTTGTCCGAAATGTAGGGTAAGTTACCAGCGTACCCCCACCGGTTTTGACACCGCGACGTGGAGCTTCATTTTCGGCTGAGGGGTAGAAGCGGGATTTTGCGTGTCTGGGCTGCGGGAGCAATTTCGGATGAGGAGGGAGTTCTTGTGCGTGTCCAAATTTTGAGATAACAAGGCGCGGCGCGGGTTGAAGAAGTGGGAGTTTCAAAGCAGGTGAGACAAAAGATACTCGAGCTTGAAAATTTCAGGATAACAAGCTGCGGATTCCTTGTTCGGCAGAACAAACTTAACGTGTAATAAACAATTCATACAAGACACAAGAGAGTCATGTCCCCTTTTACTATATTGCTATAGGTGCCATTGAAAAACTACAAGAAAAATGTAAAAAAAATTAGGAGAACAAGATTACCCTGCACAGTACCAAATCGATTCGCACTTCCCTCAACAACAACAAAAAACAAATCAATTCCCACCAAAGAAAGAGTAATGTCCCTTTTTATATGATTACAGATGCAATGATCTCGAATTTCAATTCTTGAATCCATGTTATGTTGAATTCGAATATACCGTTAGGTGACCTTGCGGTTTATAATTGATGTAGTCGTACATTTTGGTCTTCCATCATATATGAACATTTTACTCCACCATGTGAACATATATATTGTCGTCTACCATATGGACTAAACTTGAATCAATTTTCCTTATTTGAATACGATTGTTGTCAAGTTATACAATAATTTAAATATTATCTTGATAACAGAAAACATGCATATAGCAGTAATCATATTTCACTATGAACTACATGTACCATACGCTCTCCAATTCAAATATTTGTATCCATTTTATGTTGAATTCAAACCATAGTACATTATTGGTCTAGGTAGCGAGATGTTTGGGATAATCTAAACCCTGTTTTCATACGTATAATTTTTGGCTGAATTGTGACAAGTCTTGGTATAAGCCTCTTGCAAAACCGGAGATTCTCTCAACAAGCCTCGTGGTTCCTGTCGGATTTCGGGTTCCGGCAGACCCTCTAGGTTCGAACTATGGGGTGCACGCGGAGATCGCACCTTCGACCTACCTACGTCTCGTCGCCTCGCAAGGATCTAAACTACACAAAGAACAACACAAGGGACACAGAGATTTATACTGGTTCAGGCCACCATTGTGGTGTAATACCCTACTCCAGTGTGTGGCGTGGTGGATTGCCTCTGGGGCTGATGACGAACAATACAAAGGGAGAACAGCCTCGCAAGGGTCTGTTCTTGGCTGGTGCGATGAACTGCTAGGGGAGTTCAGTCGCCTCTCTTTCTCTCTCTCTAGATGCCGATCCTCTCTCTCTGATCGATCCTCTCGATCCCCCTACCTTGGTGGTGGCTAGCTCTATTTATAGTGGGAGGCCCTGGGCCTCCTCCCAAATATTGAGCGGGAAGGGCGCCAACAATTGGCCATTTTGAAGGGGAACATCTAGTACACTTATCCTGACTAAAGTCGGTCCTCGCTTGCCAAAGACTCTGCCGGTGACGCCGGCTTGGGCTCCATGATGACCTCCGTTCTGCCGTCCCGCTGGTCTTCGTCTTGTTGCACCGAAATGGTTGCCTTTGCTTGATGCCCTCGCCTGCGCTTGCCCCCTTTGCACCGAAGAGGAAACAAGGACACTGCGCGGGCTGGCGCCCGCCTGGCGCCCTCGATCGTCATGGCTTGCGTCATGGGCACCTCGTGAGGTACCCCGCCTTGATATCTCCGCCTCCTCGCGAGCCAGCCGGACGAGGCCGTGCCTGAGGAAGCTTCTTGTCATCCGCCCCGCGAGGCTTGGCCCCTCGCGAGGGTCTTGAACTTGTGTTGATGAAGATGGGCCGTACTGGGCCACCCCTTGAGCCACGCCGCAGGCCGCAGGCAGGCAAGTCTGGGTACCCCCGTTCCCAGAACGCCGACAGTAGCCCCCGGGCCCAAGGCGCGCCTGGACTTGGCTTAGCAGAGAAGCGAAGGGGCAAGTGCGAAGCGCCGCAGGCCCCAACAGCCTGCGGCCTTGGGTGTCGCGTGGAGGTTGATTGGACATGGGCTTCCTGCTTCCCCATGATGCCTTGGCAACTGCACGAATTGACAGGAGAGCGGTACCCGTCTAGGCTTTACCTTCTTTGCATTCCAAGTCATTGCCCAAATCCCCTTTCTCGCTCCTATCCTTCCTGCTCCCGAAATCCCCAGATCTACTCCAACCCTGTGCCCTAGCAAGGCATGGTGCCAGACCCCGGCCGGAGCTTGGTTCTCGTTTTTCTTCTTGCTTCGTTGTTGAGGCTTGATGTCCGTATTCCTTGGCTAGGCTGGTGCCTGTGGCGAAAAAAGCTGAAGGGGGCTCCTGAGGCTTCGCCCGGGGCAGCACGTCCATCCGCGGGTGAATGGGACGGCAAGACGCGGGCTTCTCCTGCTCGGTCATCCTCGCGAGGCCTCGCGGGGCTAGCTGGGGCGAGTTCAGCGACTCCCGAGGTATCCTTGCCTGACGCCACTGCCGCAGTCGTCGGGGCGCAAAAGGTCCCGACTCATGGTGCTGTGATTACGCTGCCATCTTCTCCCCCTACTCCGCCTACTGCCATCTCTCCGACTCCTTCTACTGTCCTGGATCGTGCTGCTGCTGAACTGGACCGGCTTCGGAAAGATCTTCTGGGCGCTGACCTTCGCTTGGTGGCCGGGCGCCTGGAGCTGGCCTCTGTCTAGGTCCGTTCTGATGCTTCAGTTCGAGCGGCGCTGGTTCAGGCCGCGTCAGCCTGCGATGAAGAGAAGCAGGCCATCCTTGAGGCGAAGGCCGCTCGCGGCGCCGCCTTGGGTGAGGTAGCAGATGTTCGGGGTCGCTGCAAGGCGCTGGAGAGCGAGCTGCAAGGCCTGCGCGACCAGTTTGCCAAGGAGGCCCGCGTCCGCCAGGAGCAGGAGGAAGACATGAAGGCTCGCAAGGATGCCGCCAAGGACTGGGATGCCAAACTTGATGAGCGCCATGGCCGCTTAGATACGCTGGATCGGGTGTTGGAGGTGAGGAAGATCGAGCTGGACGGCAAGGCGCGGGTCCTGGCCGAGGACCGCGTGGCCTTCGTGAAGCTGGAGGTGAAGGCTCGCACCTTGCTGAAGTCGCTTTACAACAGCGGCCTGGAAAGCCCGCTGGCCGGCGCCGAGGACGGCCCCGCCAAGCTGCTTCCCTTCCTGGTCCGTGCCCTTGAGGATGCCGCCCTCGGCCTTGGCCCCACGGCTGAGGATGAGGCGTGTGTCCTTTCTTCTGCAGCACTGACGCGTGTCTTCACCCATGTCTACCTTCACGACCCCAACGTTGACCTTGACGGCCTGCTGGAGCCTGTGAGTGGCGAGCTTGCCACTGCCGCTGCTGAGGCCGTGAAGGGTCGAGCGGAGGATCTGCTGGCGATGTTCCGGGCCTTCAGCACCAAGCCAAAGCGAGGCGCTGCCGATCCTGAGGCTCCACGAGGCAAAATCGCCCAGCGCAGCTCCGTCACCAGCGATGGCACCGCCAGAAAGTGACCCCTTCGCGCCTCCCGTCCTGCTTTTAGTTCCTACAACATGCATCCTGCCTCGTGGAGGTGTTTAAACTTGTGGTTGGCGTTGTCAAAGCACTCTATGGACTGTAATATTTGCTTTTGAATTCCTTGAGATTTAGGCTACAGTAAAACTCTGCTAATGATGCCATGTCACCTCCGTTACTGTTGCTAATTCCTCGTTAGTTCAAAAAAACCGATTCAAAATTCAAATTCTAAATATGGCATACATCAAAAGTTTTCAAATATTAAAAACAAAATGTTCGGGTTGTGCCAGTTAATGCATAGATGGTTATGATGAAGAATCCACATTTTTATATAATGAATAAATGCTCTAAAAAGGTTTAAACGGTAGCAAAAACATTATTTCGATGCCTTTGGTATTTTATAAAACACTAAACTATTTTAGTTTGGGTTAAAACCTTTCGTGGCTGAGGGTTATTTTGAAACACTATTTTTGGAGCTATTGTCATATTTTACTAAACTAAAAATAAAGTGTAACTAAGAAAACAGAAAGGAATAAATAAAAGTAAAAGGACAAATAAAAAAAAGGAACAAAAGAAAATAAAAGGCCCCCCCTCGCTGGACCTCGGCCCAGCTGGCCATCGGGCGCCCAGCCCGGCCCAGTCGCCCCCCTCTGCATAACCCCCTCCCCACCAAACCCTAGCCCGACCGACACCCGCAACCCCCACTCGCACCCACTCCTTCCCCCTCGTCCCACTCCTCCCTCGTCCTTCCCCGATCAAGATCGGGGCAACCCCCGATCCCATCGCCCCATCGCTCGTCGTCGCCCGGAGCCACCGCCCCGGCGTCGCCCGTCACCATCCCCCCGCCGGAGCCACCCCGCCAACCGC